>VZRU01009867.1:134866-211978 GCA_013398155.1 Pedionomus torquatus | reverse complement strand
AATTTATTCCCTTTTTTCCCAGGTTTTTTTTTTTTTTTTTTTTTTTGGTTATTTGTCTTTTCCCCTGTGTTTCTATTCTCGGTGACAGATCAGGCTTCTGTTCTTCAGGAATTCACTTTTGGCAGCAAGAAATGTTCAGACTCCCATCATTTTTCACAGAGTAATCTATGTTGAGTATTTTCACTGAATAACGTGAAAGCATCAGCAATTGAACACTTTAGGGAAAACAGTATCATTAGATTGATTTATTTTTCTCCCTGAGGACTTGCAGCTTCAGAAACACATTTTTCTTTCCAAGTGTCTATAAGTTGTGTAGTTAACCTGATCTTTCTGGTTTGCTAGTGGTTTTCTAGAATCTGCACATATTGTATCATGCTGTATTGGTTATTAAATTTCAACACTGATGTTGTGAAGTTTGGCAAGTTGTCATGCTTTGAAATCCTTGGATTTCAAAGGAGGATCTGACAGCACAGTGTTTATTACCTGTATAAATACAGTGCCCACATAAGGCTGTTATTTGAAAGATGGTTAGGTAAACAAAGCTTGAATGGGCCCTTGTAAAGCTCTGCTTCTGCTGTTCAGAAGAATATTTCAAACACTTGTTGATACTCAGATCAAGCTACAAGACTTACTCTTCGCTCCAGACACTTCCAAACAGGAATGTGTTTGGGATAATGGGAATGTATTTTTCCGATTTGAAAAGGTCTAAGTATCAGATACACCTGGGAACCTGAGGACTGAACTCTTCCATTGTTAAAATATTCTACCCTGCGTTGCAGACCTCCCTGCATAGCTATGGGCTACTGTTGCCTGAGTTGGGCATAATGGATGTTCAGAGTTAACTTACTTAGGGCGTTAACTTAGAGTTAACTTACTTAAGTTAACTTGTTAGGGCTATGTGCATGGGATTGAGATACTTTATTTGCTGGACCCTGTGTTGGGTCTCACTCTGCCTAACAATTTGGAATTGTTTCTCAGGCTGAATGCAGCATGATGACACTTGAACACCACAGAGTTTCATGGACTGCTGTTGGCATCAGAATGCTGACAAGGATGGAGTGTGCTGGGAAAGTGAAAGTGGTAAACTGGCTGCCCTTGGAGCCACTGGTGTCTGATTGGAGCAACCACAATTTCAGGCATCTCTGATTGTCTGCGGCTGAATACTTGACACCCACTAACATGTCTAGCAGAATTTAACGCGTCGACGGCATGAGTGACTAATTGCCTGGGCAAACAGGAGAGTGATAAGAACAGGGAGGACGGAGGAAGGCAGATGCTCTGGTGTGGAAGAAATAGTAGTGCACAAAATGGCTACGAAGGGTCCAGAGTGTGTTGAGTCCCTGCTGTCGGTGCCCTCCAGCCAGGGCCACCCACTGCTGCTAACGATACGGCCTCTGTGGGATTAGCACAAACAGTCCAGGATGTTTTGTCTTGCTCTGCTTTTGTGACTGGCTTCCTGGTTGCCCAGTTGTGTCACGGATAATTATGCTTCTGAAGTCCAGATCCAGAGAGAAATTCAGGCACTTAATTTTTTTTTGAATGAGTGAGAGCCTGGTGCATAAATCCGTCAGTACAGTAGATCTACTAATAAATCTTCTGTCAGAGGGGAGTAAGAAGAATAATAATGGGTTTATTTCTCAGTCCTTACATGGTTAGTGACCATTTTGTCCCTAAAATCATCTTTACTTGTCAGTCTGCAGTTAAAGATAAGATACTGAGGCTCAAAGCTGCTGCATGCAAGCATATACAAGTACGTTTTGCTCCTTCCTGCTCCCAGCTCTCTTTCAGCTGCACTCCAGTAACTGTCTCATCCTCTCAGTTGCAATTGCTAATTGGCCTGGCAGGGATATGAAATGACTGAAAATAGCTTCATTCCCTTTGTGTGTGCACATTGAGAAGGGTCATAGAACAGAAAAGTAGGGCAGAGTCCAGACTCACGGCTCACGCCAGCCAGCCGACAGCCAAAAAATGGCCCTTTGCAGGTGCTGGTTGCTACACAGCAAGTGGTTCTTTGGTAACCATCAGTCTGCTGAATGCTTGATGCTTCCCAGAATGCAGGTGCAGGACTTGCCTGCATGAGAGGAAATACCAACGTTTAACTCTTCAGCGTGGGAGAGCAGTGGCTTTCTGCATGAGCTTTGGATGACTTTTGTTGTCCTTGAAATGATGTAGCATTATGGAGACCAGTGCTGTAGGTGACGGCCACAAGGATGGGATCTCCAGAATTATTCTTCTTCCAGGGCAGTAAATCCCAGCTGGCAAAAGGCAGTCCTGTTGTATCTAGGAAATGCGTGGGTGGTTTGGATTGATTTGCAGATTCAGCTGTTTCCTTGTTTGTTTGTATGTAGGAGAACTGTATGTCTGAGTCCTGAGTTTGTGTGTGATATTAAAAAATAGTACCACGAGTTAGCACAATCTTATAATACAATATCTCATTATGTTTATATATAAGAGAATTCTCCAAAGCAATGTACAGAGATCCTTTGTTTTGACCAGAAAAGGTGTTTTGCATATGTGGAAGGAAAACAAATTTGTCATGAACAATCAAGAGGGAGATGGATGGATGGAGAAGGATGTGAGTTCCAGAACTGCTTCCTACCTCAATTCTGTCCTAATTTTGCTCAAAAAAAAGAAAAAAAAAAAAAAAGAATAATTAAAAAAAAGACTAGTTCCCTGGTAATCTGGAATTGTTTTTATGACTTCTGGCCTACTTAATGGTGGTCAGATACATGCTCAGCCTAGCAGCACCGCCTTGTCAAAGGCTGGATGTGTTGTTCAGCAAATGGAAGAATCATTACTGCAGGCTCCATTAGAGATTAGCTGGACAAAGCTCCTGGTAGATAAGAATAGCAAGACAAATAGCTGTGGGAGATAGCATGCTCCAACACCTGGTGGAATCCAGTGCTTTGTCAGCTTTTTTTGGAGGTTTGCCCAAAAGTCTGTCAGGGCTGCAATAATACTCTTACTCTGAGCTGCACGGATCTTAATTCATCTACTGTTGCCAGTTTTGGGGGGGACTTAAGCTAAGGGGATCAGTTCTGAGAAAGGGGAGAGTTGGCGTACTATTAGAAGAACTTTTTAAGACCAATTCTGTAATTAAGCTTTTGTAAATTTTGTCTCTTTCTTGTCCTGAAAGGAGTGATATGGGGAGATTGACTGCTCCCCCTCCTGTTTCCACAGATGGTGTTGTGATAAGTTCACCCAAGCTCAGCTCTATCTAGGAGACAGGAGACATTCTCCCCCAGGAGAGAGCAATCCTCTTTTGCTGGACATGCGTGCAGAACCGCACAATCATGGACCTCAAGGAGAAGTGTCAAGTAAGTTTTGTGATAAGTGTCATGCCCAACTTACAAGTTGAGTCTTTTTAATTGTCTTTCATTATTTTGGGACAAGACTCACCATTTGGTGTTATTATGTGATGGTATAATCCATGGTTATTATCAAAATCGGGAGTTCTGTCACCTTCACAATCCTAGGGTAGTGCTTGTATCAGTGGGTAAGTAGGTAAGGCTGGGACTGCAAAGTTGCGGAACAACATACAAGAAGTATATGCTGTCACATATGCTTTGTCTGAAGCTTTAGGGATGCTTACCGTGGCTTTATTTGAAAGGCTGAATTCACTAAGAAGTTTTTTTTAAATAAACTAAGGTGATGAAATCGTCTGAGTCCGGTTTTACTGATTATAAGTGTATGTATTTCTTGGGCAACCACATGTCTTTCTAGGGAGTGCTGCAGGATGGTATTTTCAGATCTGGTTTAGAAAGTGCCAGATAAGTCTAGGTGTTGTATGTAGGGGCAATCTGTCTCTGGCTGTCTTGCCATGCTTTGAGCTTCAAATGAAAAAGAAGAGAGAGAAATCTTCATGAGTAGCTTCTACAGAAGCTAAAAAGACATATCTGTTGTGGCTGACAGAAGACTGTAGACTTGGCACATTCTTCTTCCCAAAAGTAAAATGATTTTGATGACATCAGTGAGTATTGCGTTGGTCACAGGTTTCAGCAGCCACCTGAGTATTAAATGTACTTCTCACTCAAAAAAGTGAACTAGTCCTGATTCTGGATCCCAATCATAAATGGGAGATTTGAGATTGGTGCAGAACATTGTATGTGCCAAGATCTCAGCTGATGCTGGTAAGGGAACATTCTTGGCTTTCCTCTCTGGTGTCCCTCTCCCCACGACACTGTAGGCTTCATCTGCTGGATTGTGTTTGCTGTCTGTGTTACTCTGTGTGCATCCCTTTCTTGCTGTTCCGTTTACTTCCAGCATCAAGAAAGGGTTTTGTTCATTAGTGAAGAGTACCTGTTAGATAGTCATCTAGACTCAGACCTACTCTAAAAGATCACTACAGCTATATAAGTGACTTGAAAGATACTCAGTTTTTCACATCAGCTCTTGCACTTGCTTATTAAATGTCTTATTTGCTGGGTTTTCAGTTCTGCAGTGTGCTAGACCAGGAAGGCCTGGGTTTACTCATGCTTGATCCTCTTGCTTCTGGTATGCTCAGAGGGCGTTTGAACTATGTTGTTTTATATCAAATTGCCATATTACTGTGGAGGTAACATTCCAACAAGGATAATTATCTATTTATTCTCTTGTTAATGACATCACAGGCTAATCTGGTATTGATCATTTTAAGAGATGACGCAGTTACTGTTCTGCACAGGGCTGTGTTCTGTGTAGGCTCTGTGAGCCCAAGGCTGGCATTGCTGCAGCCACGGCGGAGCACAGAGATGACACTTTCGCTGTAGGTTTCTATCTTTGGTTCATCTCTCTCATATGACGTTCTTCATTGTACAACGCAGGAAGAGCATATCAAATTGCAGAGGGACAGTATTGTAATAGAGCTTTAAAAGGCCTATTAGGAGAGTGTCCTGCGTAAGAGGTTATGGGGGAATGATGGTGTTCTGAAGTCCTAGTCCCCTTTCCAGACTTAGTTAAGTTTTTTTCTCCTTCTTTTCTAAATGGGGATTTAAAATGAAGAAAAAAAATCACCACACTCTTTTCAACAGGAATTAAACATACACCCCCCCAGTGTTGATACATACAGCTCCATTTTACAACTCAGTTTGTATTCTGAGGAAAGACCATGGTTTTATTCTTGCTATCAGTCTATTATTTAGTGTTAAGGAGTTTGCGCCTATTTTTTGTTTCAATACTGCAGATCCTTGTTTCATCCCCCTTAAGGTGGAATCCATCTTCCCTTTCCAAAGTGAAGAACTTGGACATGTATGTGCTGATAAGGGAACAAGTTGACCTTCTGTGTAACCTCAGTACTAAATTTGATGTGCTATGCTTGTGCTATGCTAAAAATAAGATGAACCCAAGTGAAAATATCAATCCCAAATCTAGTCGAAAGCAATCTCTTTGCTCTAATATATGTGTGTATGATGAAGAGTTAGTGCTTCTGGAACAGAAGACATGCTCTGAGCACTGCGGCAGCACAGACATCTGTCACTCAGAAGCATGAGAGGCTTGTCCTGTCGCTCCAGTCAGCTAATACAGTTCTGTTCTCAGAAATAGCTGAGAATCAGTGTTTGTCAGGTGTAATGTAGGCCGCCTCCCAATTTTTGCCAGAAGCCAGACATTGCAGAGAAAGGCAGAGAGTATTGTAGGAGCAGTGCCAAAACCTTCTTAAATTAAATGTGTTGATAGCTTGTTCTTTCCCCTCTTCTCCTGACTTTTTAATTTTCTGTGTATTTCTGAAGTGAATTTAATACTCACGAAAGGTGCCAGAATCTGCTCTAAGACCCACTCAGCATATACTGACAGACAGCCGCACTGATTGCTGCAGGACAGTGTGAGGCTCATGAGTCTGAGTTATGTAGATGTAGGCTGTATTTCCAGCAAGACAACTATTAAAAATCATTGACATCATCTATACCCCAGTTACCAATAACAACTGCGCTGTATTATCCCAGTGTAATTGCTACAGCCTGGAGACAGCACCGTGTCTCCTGGCCAGAGCCCGGAGGTGTATTCTGGGAGCCTGCATTGTGCTCCCCATCACTCCAGCTACAGCACTGCTGGTCCTGAGTTACCTTTTTCCAGGATGCATAACAAGAGCCGCAGTCCTACCTGTGGTCTGAAAAGTCGCCCAAGTCCTTTGCCTCTTCTCATCTTGCCAGTAACAGTATCTTTGGTTTTTATTCCCTGCTGTTCTCTAAAGCCTCAGCTCTTCTCCCAAGGGCTTTTTCACAAACTGAGCATTTTTCCACCGATGGCTCTCATTCATGCTGCAGTTTTTGTGTGGGTCTCACTCCCTTCCCTCTGCTTTTTTACTCAGCCTTGATTTTAACCCAGAGTTTTATATTCAGTTCTGAAGTTTACATTTTCTGCTCTTTCAAAGATGGCACATTCTGTTTTTTAATGCATAAATGGACATCCCGATGCAATTTATGATACCAGCTGACATCAGAAGGAAGCTATATAGTACAAATTACTGCAAGGTCTCGCAACAGTGGGGTAAACAAAGGGAGGCAATTTGATCCATTTCCAGTTGTGTTCATGACCAAAGCTGGAGTTTCAGAGCTGGAAGAAAGCTGTGTTGAGACCTTTTAACTGCACAACGCACAAATGTTATTCCTGGTGTTACACGGTCACCAGCTAGTTGTTTCGTTCAAGTCTCCCGAAGGTGCAAAGCCAAACAGCTGAGTGAGCACTGAGACAGGAAGGGGCTGACACATGTACGTTGTGTGAGGGTTTACCCAGTCTAATCCCATCTTGTTGTAGTTGATCCTTGCTTTTTTCTCTTTCTTTTTTTTTTCTTTGTATTGGAGTGAGTAGGTAAGTAGTTTCTTAGCAGGAAAAGAGGAAGGAAGGAAAAATTGTGCCATTAGGACATTCTGTTCCTCTCTGCGGTTTAAAATTGTTGTCTAGGTAACAAAATGCCCTGCAGAATGGTGAAGGATGTCTTGCTTCTTTCTCTCCCCTTTCTCCTGAAGTGACATAAAATGCAGTGTCCGCTTCCCTTCTGCTTTAAGAGCTTTGTGATATTACATATTGATGCGTAACTCAGTGCTGACACAGAGGTGATGACTAGTTCTTTCAGGAGTTGTCTTAGATCTGGTCTGTGTTGGATTTACTGTAAATACTGAGACCTCTTAATTTCTGCACTTCTGTCTTTAAGCACGGAATATGGGCTCTGTCTATTTAGACATCTGCATCTTGGGGAAGGAAAGGAAGTAAAGAGCTTGGCCAGGGATGGTAGGCAAATCCTGACACCTGTATGTGGTCTTCAAAGCTACATGATAAGCTGAGGCTCTCCCTTGCCTGTCTCTTCCATTCTGTACCGGCCAGCTGTAATCCTTGGCAAGTCACTGACGCGGTTCTTGGCTGGGCCAGTTCTTTACCCCTTTCTATGTGAAATGAATGTAATTGGTTTAGATTGCTCTGCAGAACTAGGAAGCCCCAGACAGAATTAGGACAGCACTGAAGTAGGAGCTAGATAATAACCCACTTATAAAAGTGCTTCCCTCCAACAATGAGAAGGAAGAATTCCTGTAAAAGATGAAAACAAGAGAGAAGGCTAGTTTCTCCTTCCCCTCCAATGGCCTTTTTATCCCATTACCTGTTCTGCCCAGCCCTTCCTTGTCTACACTAATCCTTTCCCTTCTCTGTGCCACTGCCCAGGTGTCAGTAAACAGGGAACACCAGGGATGGTGTGTGGCAATGAAAAATTTGCATGCAATGGTTGTTTTAGATTTTGAGGCTCAGGGTGTATGAATATTGGATGCTGAGAGAGGCTTTTGCTGCTCTAACAATGAGAGAAGAGGGAGGGAACACTTCATACTGGACCTATAATCATTACAACTTTTTTTAAACAGCAAATGCTTATATTTTTCACTTGAGCTTGAACCCAAAGCTGTGGAGTCATCTGGAAGACTCTCCTAGGTTAATGTAGGGGAGTTAGTATTACTAGGTCTCATCTAGTCTTTTTCCTTGCCTGCTCAGGTGTTCCTTCCCCTGTAGTATATTTTATAGCACTTTGTCCTTTCTAATTTGCCATCTGCTTTTCCACAGACCCCTGTTTGTCAGCATCAATCCTTACTGTGCCTAAATATGCATCTCTACAGGCAGGGAACCCAGGGATTCTGGCTGCATTGGCTCCATCTGATGAATGGACCATTTTTACAGACATCTGGTGCTATCCTGGGCAAACTTTCTTCTCTCTGCATTTTTTTCCCCCCCCTCCTTTCTATCCCTCATCCCCCACCCCCATCCACCGCCTCCTTGCTGGATATGCAGCGTGACTGGAAACAGGCTGAATTAATCAGCAGACTGGTGCTTCACTCTGCTGCTTCTGTCTCGTTCTCTGCAGCGCTGGGCTCTGCACAGTCTTGCTCTCTCTCCCTCTCTGCTCTCTCATTTTTGGAGAGCAGCAGCAGTGCAAGTTGCTGGGGAAGTGGCACAGGAATTTAGCCCAGATGCTCTTCAAGCAGGCCGATCTCTGGATACCCCACCAAGGCAAATGTCACAAAGTAAGTTTCTCTCCCTTAACATTTAAATTCAAAATGGCTTTCCCTCTCTCCCTCCCCAGCCTGCATCCTGCCTAATGCAATGGTGCATGCAGAGCTTTGAGGTTTTGGAGAAAGAGGTTATGGCAGGACATGAAACAGTGAATGATGATTTTAGCTGGAGAATGGCTTTATGTTAGAAGGAATAGGGAAAGAAGCTCTGTTTTAAACTGCAGATTTAACCCTAGAACCAACAGGAGGGACCAAACGTGATTTTAGCTGCTGACTCCTGCTTTGCTGTCCCTCTGCCTCAAGACTTTTTCTTCTGTGTCTGTTTCTTCCATGGGCTGTGATCTATAGTTGCTGAACATCTTTAATCCCTTTGAAATGTCTCACAGTGTACCTGCTAAGCTGTATTTTAGTCTTAGCCCCCAAAGCTTTCAGATAAAGAAGTGGGGATGGGAAGGAAACTAGTGGGGAGAATGGAAGATGGGCTGAAGTTCTGTGGATTTCTGAGCATTGCTGGCCTCTGGGAGGGGATTAGGATCCTCTGGAGTAAGCTCTGCATTGGCATAAAGCAATATGTTCTGTGTTGAAGCCAGAATAAATATGGATCCATAACTGCTCTCTGAACTTGGAGGAATACTGTAACTGGATAAATTACACTAAAGAAAGCTTGATAATGACATAGTACCGGTGAGCTGCAAAGCACTGCATAAACACTGCTTCATCCTGCCAGCAGCCTGGTGAAGCAGGTAACTATGGTTGGCGATTTGCTGCTGCAAACAGGACCGAAGAGACAGACCAGACAGTTCAAATCTGAGCTTTTACCTGGGGAGCAGTCACGTCTTTCTCTGCTGTTGAACTGCTACTGGCTGAGGGAGAAGCAGAGCACTGGGCTTTGCATTACTCATATGGAAAGGTTGATCGGATCGTGCTATTGGCATCTTACTCTGTGCTTTATGGCAGGTATAAAATGTGAACATCGTTGTCTGGATTAAAATGGGCTCTGTTCACACTAAAATGCAGTGGTGATGCAGCCGGCTGATTAGCAGTGCTTTGGCCAGATCTCTCAGAGATCTCAGCTGTGTCTCTTTGCAGTCTAAGTCTGCAGGCCTTGTTAACGATGGGCTGTGGGGAGCCCCCAAACCAGTGACCACACTGAAGCCCCCGTAGGCACCCAGTTCCAAGCTGTGGGGGCTCTTTTGTCCAGGAGCAGGGGGAAGCCTGGGCTGCCTTTCATACTGTTGCTGCAGATGGAGGAAGGAGAAAGTTGTTGACTATTGCTCTGGCCGTTAATTTGGGCACTGCTGTTTCAAAGACTTTGCTTGTTTCATTTGAATTGAGACCACCAACAGCTAAGCTGTGGCTGCCAAGCTCATGTCAGGTGGCATTTAAACCAAGTTTAATAGCTGTGTTCACTGTGTTTTCTGGTACCTTTCCCATCAAGTCTAGTTTTAAAGGCAGCGATCCCCACACAGCCATGATCTGCGTGATGGAGCTGTCTGAATCATGAAGGTGTCAACATATCTTTCTTTTTTTGTGCTTTCCAGTCATGTTCAGGTGGGTTGGTGAATATTATCATCTTCACAAAGCCTACAGTTGATAGGGAGTTGGTAGTCCCATTATAGAGATGAGAAGCTAAGGTGCAGGGGAGCATCCCATTTTCACACTGCCACCCAAAAGTCTGTGGCAAAGAACAGGATCCAGCTGTCCTCATGGTTAGTTCAGAGGCTTAATGAAAAGATCATCCTGTGGAGTACGAATGTGTCAGGGTGGAGCCTGGGTCACTAGAGAAGCACTTTTGCCAGGAGTCAGGGATCAGACCTTATTTGAAAAGTAACCAGGTGAGCACAAAAAAGACAAAAAGCATAATCAGGACCAGGGATATATGAAACTTTTGCCCAGAATGGCCTATATGTTGGCTTTGCTGCCTACATCTGTATCATTCTGTAGCATGGGTATGCCATTTCAGGCAGTCTGAGCACACAGCAGGCAGGGTTGGGGAGAGCTGTAGTACACTGATGTATGATTTGCTTTAGAACAAGAATAAATCCCTCTCTAGAACTAGCACGGTGTAAGAAATGTCGCCTCAAGAAACTGCATGCTATTCTGTGTATGATGTCTGCCACCCTCTCCAATGAGACCCAAAAAGCTCCACTGTCTGTCATATTGAGCCTTACCCTAAGCAAGAATCTGACTTAGAGTACTAAATGCGAATGTATTTGGTGGAATTACTCCTTCTCATGTGTTTTTGAAACTGTGAATAACGCTTACATTTCAGGAGGTGTAATCCTTGAAGTAGATTAATAGCCTGCAAAATGTCATTGTTAAATTAAAAACTGCCTTCTTTTTCTGCTAAGGAATGCAAAATAGCTCTCAGAAAAAAAGGAAGAACATGCGGTTGCCTACTTGCCCACCTCCAGCTGTTTAAATCTGAAAAGCAATAGAGTAGAATTGTTAGAAAAGGGGTCTAGCCTGTGCAGCCTGGAAAGAGGGAAGCAATCTGACAGCTGTCTCGTAGGGGTTTTCCAGACCACTCTGAGTTGGAGGGGTGGAACTGCAGTCTGTGAAAATTAAAGCTTCTAGCAAATCTGTTTTCCATTCCTGTATTTGTTTAAACAATCTTTGTGAAGGCAGTTAGAGTCAAGTGTACAGCAGTCTTGGTGAGAAGCCCTTATTCTGCAAGAGGCTGAATCCACAGAGGATGGAGGATGATTCAACCCACTTTGCTCTGTAAAGCAAAGAATATATTTGTGCTCCAGTATTATTTGAAAAAATGTTTGGCATATGTGATACAACACCACATATTATATTAACATTTACTGGTACTACAAATAAATCTGCTACTATGGATGCGTAATGGCTGTATGAAAATATTAGAGGAGTTAATTATACTAATATTTTGTGTCTGTTTTTCACCTGTATATATTCTGACCTCTGCTTGTTTGGTCCTCTTGAGGAAGGAGCAAGACCTCTGTCTTTTGTTGGGTGGCAGAGGGTGTGAAAATAGCTGATAAATTTTTAAGATCATCTTGAATGGTTCTATGTTTAAAAGAACAGGATGGGAATTTTAGGAGGAGGGATCAGGAACCAGTGGTGATTTTTTTGTGAGGATGAAGGTGGGCTGCTAGAGTAAGTGCTGATGCTCAGGAGCAACTTCACACTGTGGGAGGAAAAATCAGAAGATAACCACTCTTTTCCTACCTGTCAGTGTGAAAATGCTCTTGCAGGGCAAAGGAAACCTTTTTGCTGTGAGCCAGGCAAGGTTAAGGACTTAAACGAGCTCCTGGATCACTGGGTATTTGCCAACTCTGTCAAACTATGGAGGCCCAGTTGAGAGGAGAAGGCAAAGAATACTCTACTGATTCCATGGCTCCACATCTCCTAGCTCTGAGCTGCTTCTTGTCTCCCGCCTGAAGAGCCAAATCAGCTCCTAAAATCAGACATTTGATCCAGCTCAAGTTCCCTTTCCCTGACATTTGCAGGCAAGCTAAGCAGTAATTTAACATTTAGGATATTTACTGGAAGTGGAGAAGAGAGGAGCCCATTCACACATCTTTTCATCTTCCCATCCAGTCCACACCTCGGTGCATTGAATCCCTCTAGAAAATGAAATCAGCTGTATAAAAAAATCTCCTGCAATGCACCGTGCTTTTTCCTAAACAGCCATCCTGCAGGTGGCTCCAAGAGAGACGCATTATTGTCTGCAAGGCAGAAGGTTGCAGTCGCCCTGAGTTTACCTGACTTCAGTCTCGGCTTGGCCTGAGGCTGTGATCACCAGGGTCAGCTCCAGAGGAGCCGTAAGTGCACTCAGAGGTTCCTCTGCTCTCCAGCCTCTCAGGGCAAAGGACAAAGCAACCGTTTATTTTCTCCTCAGGACTTTTCCCATTTAGGCATGGGCAAAAGGAAACTATAGCCTTTTAAAATGCCTCCTGGTACCCATGAGGGGTTTGCTTTCACTGTAAATTGGAATTGACTGTTTTTTATCTTTTTTTTCTTTTCTTTCTTCAGAGGAAATCCTATGTTAAGGCAGCTGGTGGGAAGGTGTCTTGCTGGTTTTGTTTCGATCTGAAAATTAGAGGATTACTCTTTGAATGCAACTTTCCAAAGCAAAGATGTGAATGTTGAGGTTTCTGTTAATGAACTGACACTTCGTGTGAGTGACTTCTTCACCCTGGGGTGGGTGCTCACCTCCTGTTCTGTGGCAGGAAGAGCATTTGCAGCTGATGAAAGGCTGGCAAGATCCCTCTGGGACAGCTTAATAGTGCCTAGGTTTGCCATATACAAAGGTTTACTTCAGGGCATTTGAAAGATGCCTCATTAGCAGTTGATGACTTAGCAGGGCAGCTCTTGTTGCGAAAATCTAGAGCTGCCCCTTGCCAGGAGCTCACAGTGGTTCTTCTCGCCTCTCCTTTTCATTCCCTGGTTCCACGTAGGCTCCCTTGATGCTCCCAGGCAGCAGGTTATCTGAATCACACCAGGCAGCCTTTCACATTATTATACTGTTTGTTTACCAGGCTGGCTCTGTCTGCTTTGCCAAATACTCCACCTTTTTGAGAGCCAGGATGGGTGATCCTTGCCCTTCCTGACGTTCTTCTGCCCCAACCCTGCCACACTCTGCGCTTGTCCTCTCTCACCTACAGCCACCTTCCTTCGTGGCTGCTCTTACCTTGACTGATACTACGGCAAAACAGTAACTCCTGTGTAAAGACCGGAGCAGGTTTACAAGTATTTCAGGAACCTTTTTGATTACCTCTGAATTTGCTGCCTCTTCCTGCTCACTGCACGCTGTATGTGGCAGTTTCTCTCTCCAGGCAGTGTGTGACTGTACTGGATGTTGGCGTTAACTGCAGTTTTCCTCTCATTTCTTCTGTAGCTCTTAGTGTATCCATTGGAACCAGCCTGGTGTCTTAGCAGACTTTGCTTTTCTGTTAAAGTCCCACTTACTTATTTGTCTGCTTTCCCAGTGTTGGAGAGGATGAGAGGTTTTGTGGGTGCTTTGCTGTGCCCCAAATATCCAGTGGTCAGCAGAGAGAGACACCTTACTGTCCCCTGCTCCGTGTTGCTCTCAGGCATTCCTGTTTGCAGTGTTCCTGTAGTGCAGCATGTCCCTTGCCAGATCCGTTGCCTGCCATCTTCTCCTCTGGGAGTCTTTGAGAGACTCCTATGTTTAGTCCTGTGCTGATGTTACCTGGGCTGCTTCCAAGAACAGCACAGAACTGCTTCCTCTATTCCTAAAACTGACACGGAGAATGAAAACTACAGCAGGATTATTTTTAGTTCTGTAAAAGTGCAGCTAAAGCAGCATTACTACACTCTGCCCGTCCCGAATTTGCTGTTTCAAATTGTCCCTGGTAGGTGGGAAGCATGTGTGTGTGGTAGATGGTAGTCGAAAGAGCATCTATCTGCTATTCCTTGATGCTTACGTTGGAGTTTTTTATTGGGCTGTCAATGCAAATGAGTCTGAAGTCCAAGATTAAGTTTCCAGTAAATGTTGATCTCGAAACTGCTCAGTTAAGGAAGAGGAAGAAAAGCACAGCTCAAGCTCACAGCTGAGCTGCCCTTGCAGAGCTGGGTAGGTGCACACAGCTCCTGAAGAGCAGAACTGCGGCAGTTTGAGATCGCAGAGGACTTGGCAGGGCTGGAGGAGCTGGTGACTGCAAAAGTAGGAAGAGCTGCAGCTCCTGCCCAAGCTGTATCTGCTGGGCTGTGTCATCCTGTTGGGGACCAGACAGGGAAGCTTCCTGCCTGCTGTGTGTGCAGTAGTTCTGCACTTTGTAAACAGCGTGATACACCTGAACATGTCTAATGGGCAGGATGTCCTATGAGCTGTACACCTTCAAGATGTTTGTATTAAAACATGAAATACAAATAAGAACTTTTATTGACCGGTTCCCAGTATCTGCTGTAGCCCTCTCATGGACACCTGCCTGCTTTTCCGTGTTGATTCCCTTTTAGTGGTCTAGTACCCACAGTATCTCTCAGCAGTCTCTGTGACTTGAAAGAAAGGAAAGTGCTTGTGTTCTTGCCCCAGAAATGCAAGTCTTCACCCCACTTTCTTCTTACCAGCACCTTATGGCAGTGCTTTCGAGATGGCATGTTCCTGGGTTGCATCCTTTCAGGCTGATGCCTCTTTGCTGACCAGTGAGGGAACAGTGCTCTGGACTCTCTGTGCTTCCTTCAAGTCCAAATGCCTCCTTTGTATGTTTATACAGTTTGGCACTTAAAACTTTAGTGCTTGGTTTTGTAAAAGGAGTTGATGCTGGGGTCATCTCTCTGCCTGAACTGACCTTAAATCTGTCATCTCTCTGCCTGAACAGCGCTTAAATCTGGGGGCTTCTGTGCCAAAGTAGCCACAGGGACAGGATTCATAACCAAAAATTCATAATGAGCAGTGGTAGAAATTGGATGTCTCCAATTGCAGATATTCTACTACTTAGTTGGTATTACTGTTAGCAAAATCCGTCCTATATCATTATAAAATTCTACCATAACTGTCTGTATTCCGATGTCTCTACATGCTGATACCAGTTCAAGCATGCATAACCTTGGACCTGAACAGCCTCCCTTTGTATTGTCCTCAGCCTCTGCTGATTACAATCTTGTTTTGCAGAAATGACTTGGTATTGTGCTTTGATAAAATGCTTATCCAGCACAGTCAGGATCGGTTTGTTTACCTGATATTATCTAAGTGCTCTAATTCCAGCCAGCAGTCTAAAGTTCACGGGAGGGAAGATGATTTCAGGAAAATGGAGAATCAGACTGGTGATGATGAGTGCAAGGCATTCACGGTAGGGTGCTCAGTCAGCTGCCAGGAAAAACCCTAAAAAGAGAATAGGAAAGCACTAAACAGTTTGTTTTTCTGGCACCTCAGGATGAGATGACCTCAAGTTTGGGCCTTACCACAAAGAAAGCCCTCACGATCCTGAGAGACCAGTTGTCAGCACTGCTGGAGGGGCATCAGAAAGAACGGAAAAAAGTGACTTCATGGAAGGTGAGGCACCAAAAAGCACAAGGTTGGGCACTCAGTCGCCCCTTCTCAAGGTAAAGCTGAAGATTAAACAAAAGTTGGCTGCACTCCCTCACAGGCTGCTGCTGCAGACTATCCAGGTTTAGAACTGCTAAAGTCCTTGGGAACAAAGCAAGAAATCCACATAGTGGTATATTTCTCTCAGTAGTCCTCTCCAGGATGTTGGAGCTCTACAGCAGCTTAGCTTCACCTGTGAAGGATCTAAGGGCTTGAAGAGTGGTAGTGTGCCTCCAGGGTCCTTATCAGGTGGAGAAAGAGCTGTGAAGCGCAGCATTCTCCCCTTGTCCACTGTGTTTGTCCGGCATGTGTGTTGAATACAAAGTGCTAGTGTTTATGCACAGTACTTAGAAGTGTTCCTTGCTTGGTTAGTGACGGTGGGGCAGCCTGGCACAGAATCCTTTTCATTCTTCCAAGCAAGAGTAAAGCAGAGAGTGTTCACCCACATTTTCCAGCTGAGCAACTGTTAATACTGTAGCATTGGCATAACAGATCTGGGATGCTCTGTATCATATTCAGTGGCTTTACAAAGTTATGTTCATCCTGGACTGTCATCTGCTGCCTTTTCACTCTGCTTTTCAAACATCTGGCTCTGTATTTCACGGATGCTGAATGTCTGCTGCTCTCCTTTTGTAGGAGGTGTGGAGGAGCAGTTTTCTGTACCATGGTAACCGTTGCTCCTGTTTCCACTGGCCTGGTGCATCTCTGATGCTTCTGGCAGTGCTGTTGCTGCTGTGCTGCTATGGGAGCCAACCACAGGGGAGGTAAGCAAAGCACCCTGTGCTGGTTAAATGAAGCAAGGTGGTAGTTTTATATTGCCTCGACACTGCCTGTGGCTGACAGAAGGGCTACCCCTTGTTCTGTCTAGGCATACAGACCTCAGCATACTCACACTGGTAATTCTGTCCCTATCAGAAAAAAACTACTTCTAATAGACCCATAGAGTATCTTATGGAGAGACTGAGATTTTTTTTCTGCAGGATTCCTACATCTTCAAAAATACTAAGGCATTCCCTTCCAACCCCATAGCATTCTGTGATTCTGTGGTTATCATAGGAAGGAATTTGAAACTGGAGAAGTTAGTGGCTCATAGGAAAAGTTACTGTGCATGCTTTGACTGTATTTGTAAGGGTATTTTTAAATTTAGACATATCCTTTCAGACTTCTCTGGTGGCATTATTCTAGAGAAGCCTGATCATAGCTCCCCTGCTTTTCCTTTTTAGCCATGTCTGTGGGATGTAGGTATAAACAACTGAGCAGCTGTGCGTTTATCTCTCTGGGTGGCTGGCAGTGTGTTCCACTTACTTACTCAAACCTCATCTGCTTTCTTCTGTTTTGTTGTGCAAAGCCAAGGTGCTGAGATAGTTAATGCGCTGGCACTCTTCCTCCTTCTCCTTTTGGATCTCATCATGATTGGGCGTCAAGAGAGGCTGAAGTGCAGAGAGGTGGAGAGGAGACTTCAGACAATCATTGATAAGATAAATGGTGAGGTCACATTCATCTCTCTCTCATTTGCATTTAATTTTTCTTCCCATTGGATTTTTCTTAAAACCCAATCACATACATTACTAATTGAGCTTATTAGCCTTCCCCTGTGTTACGCAGAAACAGGCTGTGAGGATTGGGTCCTACTCGTGCCTGTCCTGTAGAATGGTTATTTTGAGCTGTCATGTGGCCATGTGCTTCCAATCTGTGTGTTACCAGGTAGGCGTCTGTTATGTCTGCGCTTTGGAGTAATTCAAATCTTCAGTATCTTACAAAAATATGTGCCTTGTAGCAGATGATGAGAGAAGAGTATGTGGGGTTGTACCACAACACAGAACAGAAGGAAATAAATTGCTGTGCGTGAGCATCAGCTTAACGGGGGCTTTTGAACCCAAGGAGGCAGTTCATTTCAGTGCTGCGGTTTTAAGGACAGCCTTTAGCTTTTCCATGGTTCAAGTATGTATTTACGGTTATAAAATTACTATGTTTAGTTGTTAATACTGTGTGGAGAGAGAGGGGAAAGGCCATCAAGGAGAAAAAGAGAGACGATAAAAGATCATGGGAATGGACTGAGCTTAGCACTGGAGGACCTATAGCCATTACAAGGTGTAAATTGATATATGATTTGCCCTCCAAAATTGTTATCACTTAATTCTTTCACACGTTGGGCTTTCAGATACGCTTGGCAAAGAGGTGAAATGGCCAGACTCCATGTACCCTGACCTTCACATGCCTTACGCTCCATCTTGGTCCCTTCATTGGGCCTACAGGGATGGTCATCTTGTCAACCTGCCTGTGAGCCTGTTGGTAGAAGGAGATGTCATTGCTTTGAGGCCAGGCCAGGAGTCATTTGCTTCTCTAAGGGGGATTAAGGTAACTTGCTTGTTTTGTTTGGCCTGTAACAATGCATTTCCCAGGATTTTCTTGCTAAAATAAGCCAGTTCCCAGTGCACAGGTTATTGGAGTATTTGATTTCTTCTGACCTTGAAAATAGTTTGAAATTCCAGTGCAGTCAAGGACGATGCTTTGTTAGACCACATCTGCATGAACTTCCAAACCCAATGGACAGAGGACACTAACGTGATACCAAAGCACCATATTTCCATCTCTTCCAGGTCAAGGGGAAATTGTACTGTGGTGCTAAATATAAGCGGTGTGAATCTGTCTAGTAGAATGATCTGACATACAACCTGTCAATTCCTACTTTGTCCTGGGTTTTATGTGGATAAATAAATTTTGTCTGCTTTGACCTTCTCCTTGCTACTGACTTATTATAAAGGAAGATAATACCTGGGGTAGAAGTAAATTAACAAATCGGTTACAAGATCTGTGCAAAGATTTTGCTCCTTGAAGAAGATTGAAAACAGTTTAAAGCTTGAAATTTACCTTTGCTTTCACACCAAATGGCAATTTTCATGAAATCACCAGATGTGCTGCAACACAAGCATTTTGTTTTAGCTAGTTCAGGTAATGAATTTTTGAGAGCTGAGAAAAGGAACTGTGACAATGGGAGGGATCCTGCTGGACTAAACCTCTGGTTCCTCGCAGCAGGATTCCACTGAGGCCCTGACTCTACTGCCTTTGGGCTCTCTCACCTTTTTCTAGGACGATGAGCACATAGTTCTGGAGCCAGGAGATCTGTTTCCACCTTTCTCACCTCCGCCTTCCCCAAGGGGAGAAGTGAAGAAGGGACCTCAGAACCCTCAGCTGTATCGCCTCTTCCGTGTCTTGAAGACCCCAATAATAGATAATGTCAGGTAGGTTCAATACAGTGTACAGTCCCTAAATAATTTGTATGTGTCCTTGTTGCTGCCTTGTGTCGGAAAAGAATGAGACTCAGCAGTTCAGGATGGGAATTTTCAAATATTCTGTGCTGTGTCTCCTCTGTTACCTGGGAATGCTTTAAGTCTCCTACTGTCTGTCTTCAGCTGTCCTGGCAGGTTAGGCTAATATACAAACCAACATATATGCTAAGTATTACCATTCAGATTATTGCTTTCCAGCTGCATTTGAACGATGCAGGAAGGTCACAGATTTCATGCATTTGATGTAAACGGCAATATGACACCCTTTAGTCATCTGGATACAGAGATCTGAATGTTTTGTTGGAGTTTCAGTACACATCGGGGTCCTTTCTGTTTAGTGGGTGAGGATTTGCTCTGCAAATTTCCTATGGCAAGTGCTATGTTGTTATTGTAGAACTTGGCTTCTCTTTTGAATGTCATCCCCCGTAGCATAGGGTGAACACAATGTTCTAATCAGGTCTACTAGGAGGTTTATATCTGAGGAAAGTGCAGGGTTAGGGTTTTGGTTGCTGAAATCTCAAGCTGTTTTCCATTTTTTAGGTGGTGTCTGGAAATGGCTTTGTCACGTCCTGTGACAGCCTTGGATAATGAGAGGTTCACTGTACAGTCTGTGATGCTGAAATATGCTGTCCCTATAGTACTGGTAGGTCTCATTTCAAGCCTTTGTTGTTGAATAGAGCCATGTTTTGTCAATAAAGGTGAAGAACTTGCAGCCAGAAGCAGGAACTCGTGGCCAGGCCCCAACTCATGCAGCTGACTCTGTGTGTAGCTTGGGTAGTTCAGAGCAGCAAAGATGCTGAGCCATCTAGCAGTGGGAGTGGAGGGAGGAACTGCAGCAGCAGACCAAGCATATCTTCCAGACTTTCCCAGGGATGAGAATGTTACAAGGTGGTGAAAACTCCTTCCCTGCAAGTTCTAGTAGTTGGCTGACAGTGTCGTTTCTATTTGAATTGCAGGCTGGCTTTCTCATCACCAATGCTGTGCGCTTCATTTTCAAAGCTCCTGGAATTGCTTCTTGGCAGTACACTCTTCTTCAGCTACAGGTAAAAGAGAGCTTTAAGCTCCAGTACATCTCCTCCCCAGAGGATCTCTGGGACCGATTCCCCCCTCAGCAGCTTGGTTCATCTCATGGCGGCATGCTGGATCCAGGAGCAATCAGTGGAGCAGGACAACAGCTCTACTCTGACCGTTCCTCCTAGACTGCTGTTTATGCTGTTTGCTCTCTCTCACTTGCCACGTCTGTGAATATGCATATGTGTGTATATAAATCTATCTATATGGTATCCTTTGCCTTTAAACTTGTAAGAGTTTATGCCAAATTCAGCAGGAAAAACAGCTGCAAGTTAGTTTGATTTATTCATGGCCTCCTTCCTTACAAAACCTTAAGGGTGTTTGTGTCTCCCCTTCCGTGCTTCTCCCCATGCCGCACTGTTTTCAGTGCAAGCTGTCTCCTTCCTTCCTGCCACTGCCTTTTACCCATCCTCTCACTGATGGAAAGGATCTCAGGTAAAAGGTCTGACTTTTTGTTGTCTCTGTGATTGCTGGTAATTACAATATTTCTTTTCAGGTGAATGGTGTCCTACCTATCCTTCCATTGCTCTTTCCTGTCCTGTGGATCCTTGCTACAGCCTTTGGAGAAGCCAGAGTCTTGGCCCAGATGAGCAAGGCCTCATCCACCTCACTGGTAGGTATCTCTTCACATCAAACCATTACAGAGAAAAGGGCAGGAGATGACAAGGGCTCTGTGAAGTGAGCACAATTAATTCAGCAGATGTATCCTTGTAACTCTAAAGGCTTTGGGTCTTTGGTTGTCCCAGCTACACCATCTTCCTGGAGTAGTGTGACATCTTCTTGAATAGGTGTTTTAATTTTTCTACCTGTGTACAGATATCCCAAAGTGAGGAAGCTCCAGTGATTCCACAAACCTTTTCAAGGCAGGCGCTGTCTGTCAGCTAAATATAATCTGAGGAGTTAACAGATGCCCCGTGGTCACTATAACTAGGGAATATTTACCCACTGAGAAGGAATGGGATACATGAGGTCTTCTCCAATCCCCTGTTTTAATGTTTGGGATGAACAGCCCTTTGCTGCCGCTCAGGGGCTTTGCTTGCAGGCATGGCCTTCGTAGCAGATCAGGGAGTAAAAGGAATTTCTGGTGGTTGTGCTGGTTTGTGGAATGGAGTTTGGCAACCTGATGGGCGTGTGATCCTGAACTGGATGTGCTGATGGGTGTCTCTTGCTCTTACCTGGTGGCAGTGTTGGTGAGATGTGCTGATATATAAACTGATGTTTATAAAACAGATGTGCTGTGCTATGTTTGTCTTCTGGACTGACTTCTGTTACACCTGTGTTTGGACAGAGTTTCTCTCTCCTTCTTGTCTTTTCTTGACCTCTGTGGCCCTGGGTCTGTTTTCTATTCTTTGTCCTGTAGGTTGTACATGACTAAGCTGCCCATGTCCTGAGAGAGGGGACAGACATTACCTTCCTCAGTGGTGTGTCTGTGTTTACCGTCTCTTTTCAGTGTTTTCTTCACTTCACCTTTCTCAGCATCACTTGGTTTCTGTCTTTGGAACCTTCCTCTTTCCCTTCACACCTTGCTATTTGCTGGGAAGGCCGGAGCTCCTTGGCTTCCCTGCTTCATCATTCTCAACATTCCCATTTGCTCTGTCACTCATACTTGCACTTTCCTTGTGTTCTTTCCTGTCTTTTCTTTTTTCTTGTCCAGGCAACTCACTCTGTCCAGGCAGCTCTTTCTGTGACATCTCAAACATGACCCTCCATCCTTGCTGCTGCAGAACAGCTGTTGTGATGTGCCTTGGTCATTCTCCCCTTTGACCAGGGCAGTCTTCTCTTGGTCTATTTCACTCCTTCCCTCTCTCTACTCTGTTCAGAATGTAGCAGGTAAGACCCTCTTCCACTCCAAGCACTTGTCCTGTGTGACACTTCTCCACCTTCTGTCTGCTCCAATTGTATTCCAGCTGTTTGATTCCCAGTTTTTCAAGGCTTTAGATGACCCTTGTGACTGGTTAGTCAGACTCCTGTGGGACTCAAGCCAGTGCACCTCCAGGCAAGCTCCTACCTCAAGTTGCATTACTACAGCTGGACTACAGCAGCATTCCTTTTAGAAAGGAATTTGTTGTTGGTTTGAAAACATTTGTACTGCCTTTGGTAGGTTGTTTCAGTAATTATTTACCTTCACTGCTAAAAACAGGCTTTCTATGTTAGTGGAATTTTGTAGTATCTGGTTTCCGGCCCTTAAAATATTCACATCTTTTGTCCCCTAGATTTAAGAGCATGTCAATCAAATTTCTGGTCTGTTGTAGCTACTCACATTCCCTTTCACCATCTCTTTGGTTAAATAAACAGTTTAAGCACCTTGAGTCTCTACAGGCATATTTTCCAACCCTCTAATCTTTCTTTTGGCTTTCCTCTTAGCTTTCTTCAGTCCTTCAGGATCACTGTAGAATTATGAACCTCCAAAACCCACAAAATATTCCAGTAATGGTTATGCTTGTGCTAAATTTCAGAGAAATTTGGACTCTCTACTCAATGTTCCATTGTTAGTGCAACAAAGGATCATATTAGATCTTTAAACCACTGCTTTAAATGGCCAGGCTTTGTTCAGATGATAATCTACAGCTACTGCTTTCTAAGACAGAATCCTCATCCTGTAAGTCCAGGCTTCATTTTTGGTCCTAGGTATGCAACTTTGCTTTTGTGCCTGTTCGTGTCCATGTTTTTTCTTATTTACCGGGCAATCCATATTGTTCTGTAACAGTAGTCTGTTCTCTTTATTGCTAAACCCTGCTCCAAACTTTATATAGTTTACAGTCTCTATCAGTAAGGTTTTTTTAGTTTTCTTTGAGGCTATTAACAAAATATCCAGAATGTGCCCCTGCTTGAGCTTGTAACACATCCTACTGCAAATGATTTGCCAGTTCCTGTTCCATTTTGAGATAGTCTATTTCTACGCTATTAAATACGGCTCCTATTTTCTCCAGTATTACTCTATTTTTTTCAGAAAAACAGTAAAGCATTTTGTATCTAGTCAAAGTACCAAGTGGTCTATGTCAAAAGCATTACTTTTATCAGTCAAATTTGTAACTTTGTCAACAAAGATATCACAATAGTTTGATGAGATTTATTACTTACATACTTGTGGTGTTTGGCGCTGGTTGTGTTATTCCACTTCTTTTCTTTTAATGGAATTTTGTATAGCTGCTCTGTTATTCTGTGTGAAATCAAAGTCTGTCTGGGATCCCGTGGCAACTTGGTTTATTCTCCTCACCCTTGTCAGGCATTGGCACCACATGAGCTTTCTTCCATTGCACTGGGACTTAATCCACGCTTCCAGCCTTGTGCAAAATCAGCAGTGACAGTCAGAAAGTTGTCCAGACCTGCTCATTTAAACATATTTACTTTCAGTCGCTAGTATTAGAATGGAAAATATTTCATAGCTATCATATGGTATGATAATATCACTGAATTAGGAGTAGCAATATTTATTTAGCACACTGACAGTATCATTTGCAATTTCACTGTCTTCAGCAAGCAGTGAACTGGTTTTAATAACTTTTCTTATTTTTATGTTAATTTTTACTTCTATTTTCACTTCGATTCAAAACTGGATTATTTTATTTTTACTATTGTTGCTTTTTAAAAGTTTAATAAAATATTGTTAAACAGTTCCTAATTGTCCTTCATAGTTCTCAGCTTAAATGATTTCTGACACTTGCCTTGGCATTTTTCAGCTGTGTTACACTGATCCTTTTTAAGGTGCCAGATATACGCATTATTATTTGGGGTGTTGTTTTATTTACATACAAATGTAATTGCCATATTTGCTTATGCTTATAAACTTACTTAAATTTAAACTGGTTTTCAATCTAGTTCCACATATCTAGTGTGGAATCCTTTGTGCTAGATGCACAAATCTTGAGGTAGTAAACC
Organism: Pedionomus torquatus; assembly: GCA_013398155.1. Taxonomy (NCBI): domain Eukaryota; kingdom Metazoa; phylum Chordata; class Aves; order Charadriiformes; family Pedionomidae; genus Pedionomus; species Pedionomus torquatus. Next base: position 188,255 of record VZRU01009867.1, on the reverse strand, counting down.
TCTCCCTGTAATTCCGAGAGCCCCGTGGCAGTGCCCTGCTATAATTTCTTCTCATTTCCTATCCACATCCCATTCATATCACCTCATTCCTCCGTGTCCATTGGGATGCAGGCACCTGCTTTTACAACCTTCTTTTCCAGCTCCTTTCTTTTAACTGACCCAGATAGCTTAAAAACAGATCAGTCAATCCTTGGCTCCTTCTGTCTAAAAATAACCATCCAGAAAGAGCCTCCACTGGGTCTAATTGCTATTATTTTCTCTGTAGACATCTAGGTAATGATTGTGTTCTTCTGTGATGAACAGCACCAAGCACTTTGACTGTGCTTCACAAGTAGATAAAGACATAGTCCATTAAAGACTTAATTGCTTTGATGAATTGTTGGTCTGCCTTGGCCTAGCAATTCCCACAGGGCAGGACTCCTGCTTTCTTTCTGAAGGCACAGTATTTAGGGAAGGACATTCCTCACGACACATTTCTGATCACGATTATAGTAACTGGTCTCTTCTCTTGCTGCAGCTTGCTAAGTTTTCAGAGGACACTCTCAGCAGCTACACAGAGATGGTATCTTCTCAGGTACTATTATTATGAATTGTTTTCTTCCATCTTCACTGCAGAACTTCATGATATCCTTTCCCTCCCTCTCTTATCTCCTGCTTGTTCCTAGACCCTTTGTACTTGTGTCGGTTGTGGTTGTCCATTGTCACTCCCTTGCTGCTTTAATTTGCTATGCATGCAGGTTGCATGTCTTTCCCTTACATCTTCCCATGTAAATGCTGCTCTGCTGACCAGAGGTTGAGGTGACTTTGATACTGAGTCCAGTTGTGCTTCTCTGAATATTGCAAATGGTTTGAAATCAACTTTTTCTGCCCTGAAGAAAGTACCTCCTTCTAGTCTTTCTGTTCCAGGAGTAAAATAAACTTTATATGGTGTGTGTCAGAAAGAGGAGAAGTATTTTGCTTGTACTAGAAAAATCTCCTTCTAAGCCAAAACTAAAGAACAAAGAGAATGGCGGTCAGCTCTGAAACAAAATGTGAAGAAGGCACCATAGGATGTTCAGGCTTTTTAAAAGTCTGATCCCGTTTCATAGGCTGCTGAACAAGCTTAAGCACATTAGTAGTGCTTCCAAAGCTGGGGCAAAGAAACATTCAGAAGACCTTTTTATCTCGGGGAGGACCTGCATCTGCCCACTCAATAAATTGCATCATCCAGATTAAACAGGGGGCTAGAAAAAAGACACTTTTCTGCCTAATCTGGCATTAAGATTCCTCTTTCCTTGAGGAGACAGATTGACTCCAGGAGTGATTAAAAGTCCCCAGATATAATAAGAATCAATTCATCTCTCCTTGACCCCAGCCACACAGGGGAACGTGCAGGGATGTCCACACACACGCTTCCATTGGTGAATATTTTGATGTCTTTCGGTGGCAGTTCATCATGTAGCTGAGATGGTTTTCAGGGGTTAAATAGGATTGAGCTGAGCTGACCTTCCTTGTTGAAAAGATCTGCTCCTTTCTGTTTGTACCTATATAACATTTTGAGAAACAGGTTTAAGCAAGAGCTTTTTTCTTCCTAGTGACAGCCCATGATTGTTTTGCATTTAAACTTACGTCTTTACTAACCCTGAGGATCTAAGGGACTTGATCTAAGGGGCTTTGGGGGAAGTGCTCTGCAGAGACAGCATTCCAGAACAACAACTAAAAAGCAGGAAAATAACACTGTAATAACAATGTAAAAAAAAAAAAACCCAAACCACCCAAAACCCCTGTTTTGCTGCCTTTATGAGTGCACAGAGAGAAACACACAGCTCTGGTGCTTGAATTGATTGCTGCCATCCAGACTCCCTCTGGAACATTTTTGCGTGGAAGATGAAGGGTGCTTACTTGACATTTTAATTTTTCAAAACATCTCCTTCTTTCAGTTTATTTCCATGTTGATTACAGTTCATCTGTAGTGATGGTGTAGTCAGAGCACGTTGGCTTTATTTCCAACATTGTCACTGCCTCAGTAGTAGCATTGGGCAGGTCACCTCACCACAGTGTACTCCATTTACCCGATTTGCAGCACAGCGATCATAAGTTTAAGACCCCAAATTCTATAATCCAAGGGGATGAGAGTTACTTCAGGAGAAAGTAGTAGGAGGTAACAACTGATTCACCCCAAATTAAATCACTTCAGAACTCTGGATAAACAAAGGTAGTTTCAGTGAATTCTCAGTTCAACAACCAGACTGATTGTTAGCATCCTCTGGAAGGGGGAATAAATGCTTTTCCCTTGAGAACATCAGTGCTGTATCAGTTAGCAGGTTCCCACAGAGACTGATGTTTATCTTACAGTGTATCACTGTGTCGAACCTGAGAGCAGGTAATATCATACTCCCCTTTTTCCTTCTCTCCCCTCATCTTTCACTGAATGAGTCTTTAATTGGCTGATGTCCTCTGCTTCCCTTGGCAGGAAATGATACGCTGTATCTGGAGCCACTTCCTCTGTGTTTTAAAAGGAAAATCCCCAACTCTGAGCTTCACTTCCAGCTTGCTCCATAGTCTGGGATCTGTCACTGTGAGTATTGCTGGGTTGTCAGAAGGAGGAGCCCTATGTGGATGCTTCATTTGCATTGTTAGTGTTGTCCTTCCCCGATCGGTTCACTGTGCTGGAATTAGAAAACCCTTCAGGCACCTGTCTTTGTAGAAGAGTTTATAACTGTCTTCTCTTGTCCAAGCAGCACATTTACAGACTAAAACAATGGTTAGAAGTACTCTGTGGCATCTAACAGGGTGTCTGTATTTTCCATCCCTGTTTCTGATCTCATAACCCTCTTGACTCCTGTTCAAGAACCAGCTGGTTCGGGTCCTGATAAGGTACTAGGCTGGTGAAATAGGTCAAGTAGTTGCTTCCTTCCTGTGGTCTTCATGCCTAATTTTGCAGTATCTTGAGTTAAAACTGGCATTAGCAACCTATCAGTCCTGCTAGAGCAAGGAATTCTTGGAGGGTTATTGGGTGTAGTTTCTTGAGACAGAATGTTGGCAAAGGAGAGACTTTGCGCTGTTTACAACTATGCATGAAAACTGAGACATGCTGTCACTGAGATTTTGTTTTCTTCGGGTGTTATGGGATATTCTAGGTGCTCTGCTGTGTAGACAAGCAGGGGATTCTTTCCTGGCCAAATCCCAGCCCAGAGACTGTTCTGTTCTTCAGTGGGAAAGTGGAACCACCTCATGATAGCCATGAAGATCTAACAGATGAGCTCTCTACACGATCCTTCTGTCATCCTGAGGTGGAAGATGAGGTGAGTGATACATGATCCATAATGTAGTGTGTTGACATGCACAACATGAGGTTATAGAGGGAGAGAAGAGAAGTCCTGTGCCATAATTCTTCACTTAAAGAAGCAGTGAGGATGAGATCTGCTACAAGAGTCCTAAAGCAGCTAGTGAATCAGTAGTGGTTCATGTTCAACCACTGAATCACCACTGTTCATTTTCTTGGTGTCTTGCAGCCTCATGAAAGAGATGCTTTGCTCTCTGGCCCCCTGGCAGACACAATCCACATGACCAATGAGCAAGACAGGAACAACTGGGCTACTGACCCTCCAAAGGCTCCTGAAGCCCATCCCCACCGAAAGCCAAACAGCAGAAGCAAGCATCCCTCTGGGTCCAATGTCAGTTTTAGCAAGGACACAGAGGGTGGAGAGGAGGAACATACTCAGGTAAGACATACTGAAGGGGCACACAAGTAGTCTTTTGTGGAACTTTAAGACAGACTTAAACCTGTAGAGTCTCCTCTTTGGGAATTTCCTGTGGGATTCTGGTCTCAACGTGTTTTCATTGTAACCAAGCAGAATTTTCCTGTCTGTTGGACCAGGTTGTTGGTGACAGTGAGGTGTTGGCTTGTGAGGCTGAGGACTTTGTGTGTGACTACCACCTTGAGATGCTTAGCCTGTCCCAAGACCAGCAGAACCCCTCCTGCATCCAGTTTGATGACTCCAATTGGCACGTGCACTTGAATTCCCTCAAGCCTCTGGGCCTGAATGTGTTGCTCAACCTCTGCAATGCCAGTGTGACGGAGCGTCTGTGCCGCTTCTCTGATCACCTCTGCAACATTGCCCTCCAAGAAACTCACAATGCCGTGCTGCCTGTCCACGTGCCCTGGGGCCTCTGTGAGCTTGCCAGGCTAATAGGTAAGAAGGAGGAGAAATTAGATGAGCAGGCACAGAGAAATCACAGCTGTCAATAGACACTAATCCTTAGAGAGCACAAGAAAAATATTTCCTCAGTCCTGGTTGCCGAGAAGGTGGAATTACAGAGCTGACTCTGTTGTTGCTCGATTGCCAAGAGAGTCTATTAAAGAGATTGCTTTTGGCAAGTTCTGACGTTGGACACTATCAAAGGAACAAATGTAATCAAGGATATTTCCAGCCAGTCCTGGCGAGGCTTGGTATTCTTCTGGGTCAAATGTGCCAATCTCATCAGGAGACAAAGAATACTTGCTAATGGACAGAAAGCTGCCCTATCTTTACAGTAAAGCTTTAGTGGCAGTTTGGGTATAAACAATGTGAGGTACCTCAGCTTGTTTTATAGATGGGAAAGCCGAGGCATAGGGGGGATAAGAGGTTAGGTGTAGCTACTAGGATTAAAATCTGAAAGCTCTTGAACTCACTTCTGGGCCTGTCCTTCAACGTCACAGTTCCTCTCTTCAACGGACCAGGAGCATGAAAGCTGTAATTACTAATGACACCTAGTCCTTCTGAATGTCTTTCATCATAGATCTTGAACATCTTGGTGCAGACGCACAGTGAGCACAGCTCAACTACCTATTGCTGGGGAGATGTCAGAATGAGTGCAGGCAAAGTTGGTAGCACAGAAGCAGGAGAGAAGACCTTTCTTTTGTGTCAGTTAGGTAGTAATTTTTCTCCTTACGTTCATGTTTCAGGTTTCACACCAGGTGCTAAAGATCTTTTCAAACAAGAGAACTATTTGGCCTTGTACCGCTTGCCAAGTGATGAGATGGTTAAGGAAACAATCTTGGGGAAGCTTTCATCGATCACCAAGAGGAGACCACCCCTGAGCCACATGATTAACCTTTTTGTGAAGGACACCACTACCAGTAAGGCTGCTCCTTTCTTTGCACATCCAGTTGGTACAGGAAGATCTTTTCTGTAGGGAGCATAGAAAATGTCAGACTGGGAGAGTTTGCAGTCCCTATGGGGGCCTTGCTTTGCCTATGGTCAGTATAGTTACACCCAACAAACCTTAGTGATCAGTGCTTTGGCATATTGAGAGGGGGAATTCTTCCTAGCTCTGGCTCACTTGGAGTAATAATGGAATCATAAGTAATTGTTTTAAAATCATCTTAGATAGCACACTTATCTAGTAAACTTGTTTTCTGGGACAAAATAGCAAGGCAGAGAAAGGTGGGGGTTTTACTGAGTTTTGAACAGACTTCATTAAGGTAGCGAAGCTGATACTGCACAGGGTTGAGTATTACTCAGGGTTTTAGCTAGTGACGCTCATCCTTCTGCTAACCCAAGTCATAAATCATTATGTTGGTGAGTTGTCTGGTGTATAATATGGCATGCTCTATTTCTATATTGCATATTAATAAGAAATACCATGCAAACTCATGGTGACCATGAATAGAATACCTGAAGCCATGCTGACTTCTCCATTCCTTCTACTCCTTCCTATTCTAATAGGAATGGCCTAGGCTGGAAAGGACATACAGCACTGTGAGGTTTTAAAGCACCTCATCAAGATGTAACAGCTTGCCCATCAGAGTTCTTAATCTCTTCATAATACCTTACATTGACTCTGGAGTTGACATATGTTCAATATTGAATCTGAAATATGATTATTATTCTGGCTAGAGGTTTACCAGGTAAACTTGCCCAGTTCTTCTTAAATTTGGATCTTAATCTGCCAAGGAGCTTTTTCATTTGTCCTGATTGTTGCTATCTTGCCTTTGTGAGCAAGAAATTTTCTGATGCTGAGATTCTTTGTGTAGGGAAAAACCTTCGATGTTGCCTCATTTCAACTCCTTATCCTCATTTCTAAACGGTTTAGTTTAGAAGCTGGAGCTCAGACGAATACATTTATGAGCTGGATTACACTGTCTAGAGTAAATTCAGCAGGGTTAGTTAACCATTGGAACACTTCTCACATGGTAGTCTTGTCCCTTGAAACTTTCTAAAGTACACACAGCCAGAAATAATGGATTATGCAGACAATATTGGGTGCAATCAAATGGCTCTATTTATGCAGAAGTCAGACCAGATGACGATAACTAACCTCTCTTGATACATTATTTGTGAATAAATCTTTGAATCCACCCGCTGAAGTCAAAAGGAGATAGATAATAAATTCTGCAGCTGTTAACAGAAATAGGAGGTAACTTATCTGTATGTTCCCTTGTTTTTCCATTGAAATATGGGTCTTGCCATCTGGCAGCGTTCATCCATAGTAACCACATGGAAATGAGGGGCTCAGCAGAGTCTTCAGTGGAGTAAAATGGCTTGATATCATCTCTGTCTTCCTTTGCTGGAGCTGCACTCTTTGATTTCTCTTCCTCTGTCTCACTGCCTCAGCTGTAGCAGCTTGGCTCTTCCTAAAGAGTCCCAGCAGTCAGGAATGGCTGGTCATGCTCCCTGGCCTATTCATTAATTTTCTCCTTCGTGTCAGAGAAATCCTTGCCTTCAAGTTCATGATTTAGGAAGGGAAGAGGCTGAGCTCACTTTGCTGGCAATGACAGCTGAATGAACTCCTTCCAGTTCCTAGTGTGTGCTGTCACTGTCATTTACCCTGTAGGATGGTGGGATGCTAATGATATGAATGGAAAATGGATTGCAATTGTGTGTGAACATAGAGAGGTGTGTGTCTGGTCATCTGCAAGCTCTCGCTGCATGCCCAGGGTATAAGTTTTGCATGAATCAATAAACAATTCCTGTTCCCTCTTTCCTAGCAGGGACTACCTGACCATAGCAGCAAGGTGGGAAGCATTAGGTGTTTATACAATAAAATGATCCAGAGCTCTGCACAAGTACTCCTTTGTAGCCCTGAAACAGGCTCCTTTCACACGCAGCTTCTATTGGTCTGGGAGGTTTGTTATGCTGATAAACTTGGCGTGTGATGACTATTTATGGCACAAAGCAGAGAGCTGCTATGTTTTGAAAAATCCTCCAGTGTTCCTGAAAGTCCCTGCCTGGTTTGTGTGAGTGAATATTCTTGGCTCTTGATTTTACCAGCTAGTGTGAGCATTTGCAGTCGGCAGCAATGCCTGCAAGAAGCCTTTGGGCTCATTTTTCTTGGCAGTGATGTTTTTTTCATTAGATCAGCTTTGAAGCTGTTGGGGGCAAAGTCACGGAGCAGCTGGAGGAGAAAACCTAGACAGGGGAGTCTACGTGCCTGCAATGTTAATGCCTCAGCGCCAGTGAAAGGGCGCAGGAAGGGTGGAGGGGGAGGCAGCCCCACATCCTTTAACTTGGCCTGTGCCTGGGACCTGCATCAGACAAGTGACATCACACACCTTTGGGAAACACTTTTTAACATCCCTGTCTACAACAGGGAGTGAAAGATTTTAAGTCTGTATTAAAGTAGTAGGGAGGGGAGAAAACAGGACGAGCCATGGTGTCCGTTGAATTTCTCTTCTTCCCCGATCACAACATGAGTTACTTTTGTAGAATCTGCTATGTTGAACTTTTGACCCATCCTGGTTTAACATGTCTTCAGGACCTTTTGTGAAAGAGGCTGCTATCTAGTGGGTCACACTGTTAAATTATCTTCTGCTACTTGAATGGAAGGAATTCAAGAAGAGCTCGTAACTTTTAGATCCATACCAGGCCTAAAACTGAATGCACTTTCCAGCATAGGCAGACTTTGATCCCCTTAGGCTCATCATGGGCACTTGCAGTCTCATGAGAAGAGGCACACAGGAATAGCTTTTCTTCTGCTCTGTTGGATACAGAAACACCACTTTAAGACCAGGATTGTTACACAGTGTAAGGGGAGAATAGGAACTGACTACATGGCTCAGACAAATAGCAGCTGAATACATATCATCCAGTCTTGAATAATTTCTCGATGGAGACTGAATACTTCTAGCAAAGGAAGGGGAATATCTGGAGTGCATCAAGGCAGTTTGCAGGAACACTCACTTTTATCATATAAGGGAGCAGTCGGTATGATACGCCTTTCCTGGGAGCCTTTATGTGCCATGCTGACTTGTTCTCCTGCACTTCAGGTACCGAGCAGATGTTTTCTCATGGGACAGCTGACGTCATCCTGGAGGCTTGCACAGACTTTTGGGACGGTACTGATATTTACCCCCTCTCTGGCTCTGACAGGTGGGCAGCTTTGTCATTTGGTGCATTCAGAAGCTGCAGATAAACTGCAGAGGGAACCTGGTCACTCAGTAAAATTCACATTACTGATGCTTGTTAAGATAGTTAATAGAAACTTCAAGTAGAAGAGCCATTTCTGCTTATAAAGAATCATTATAATTATAGCAATGTAATAGATTAGATAGCAACAAGCAATCCATTGGACTGCAAGACTGAGCCACTCCTCACTGTAGCTGTTAGCATATTAGCCTCTTGTAAGTGGGCTCTGACCGTACTATGCAGTAGGACTGTGAATCAGGTCATGTGCTGGTGGCAGAGAATTTTTTTGTTGATCAAGACAAATGCTTTGTCTTACGTGAAATGCAAAGTGATCAAATATCCCTACTGCTGACAGCTTCAAACCAGTCCACCACAACACAGCACTGCATTACCATTCCTGCTGCAATATCTGACAGTGCCTGCTGCATTTTCATCTCTAGGCTAAATTTCCGTTCCTGCTGGAAAAGCAGACCAGTAGTTTAGTTTCATCAAATAGCAGCGCATTGTTCTTCTATGTCTGCTTATCGTCAGGTGTAAGAAAACTCCCACTGGTTCTTTTTGGAATATTTATCTTCTTAGAAGCCAAATTAAAATCCCATGTATAGTCTAATTTGTTACCTTTGTGAGTTCCACAAAGGGAAGGAGCTTTAGACTATTCCAGCGACTGAATATTAACTAGATGGAGACTTCACATACAGCTCCCAGGACCCGAAGTCTGAAAAGGGATAGGAGAAAAGTCTTTTACTGTCATTGTTGCTGCCATAGACACTATTGTCACAGTTGTCAGTTCCTTCCTTGGTGCTTATCTCCCTACAGATAAATCCTCTCTGATGAACTAAGCTTCTGCTGTCATGCAGTGAACTTCCCTGGAGTCATCTGGCAGCCATATAGAACATATTATATTAATAAGTGTATTCAAAGAGTACTGTGTTTATACTCATCAGTCATGAGCGAACAGAAATAGTCACAACTGCCCCTGTTGGAATATGCTCTGTAGCACCTGCAGCTTAAGAGAATGCAGAAACAGTAAAGAAAGACTTTTTCAGAGACTCTGACCACTCCTCATGGAATACGTTTTTTTCTAAATACTCAGCTGGTGATTTCTAGATTGAACTTCAATGTATGTTGTCAGAAATGAGGTACATTTTCTGCTAACTTTTCCTGGTTTTTGTCTTTTCCACGCAGGAAGAAGGTATTAGATTTCTACCAGCGAGCCTGCCTCTCAGGATACTGTTCTGCCTTTGCGTACAAGCCAATGCATTGTGCCTTGTCCTCCCAGCTCAATGGCAAGTGCATAGAACTAGTGCAGGTCCCTGGGCAGAGCGCAATCTTCACATGCTGTGACCTGCCGGGGACAACCCCCATCAAACAGAGCAGTCGGAGGAATAGCTGGAGCTCGGATGGTATGTGTCTTCTCTGCTGTCTGTAATAAGGTCTGCTGCTGGGTCAAGTGCCCCCTTTCTGATCACTCTAGAGCTGTAAGAACACTGTCGTTCAGAGTAGCAGATGGAAATTCAGAACCAAGGGTTTTTGAAGTAGATGCATTTCCAGAAGAAGTAATGATGTAGCAGCTGGTAGGTATGTTTCTAGTTAAGCTGCTGAAGCTTGGAGAGAAATTCCTTTACTTGAGGGAAGTCTGTTTCTTAAAGCAGACAACTGAGAGTCAAGACTTCTGGGTATTTAAATGCTTGGTTTGCTATTTGTCTAATTTTATGGAAATCACATAGGTTGAGTACAGTGGCATGTGACTGTTCTCCCTTGATATATTTTGTTGCTGTGCTGAAGTAACTGATTCCCACTAGAAGAATTGTACATCTCCTCCAGAACAGCAATGGAAACCGAGAAATAAGCACATACCATTGCATAGCTCCCGGAGGCTCTTTTGGAAAACTAGTCTTCATCTCTTTCTGCCTTGGTCTCCCATGCTGTAAAACATCAATAATGGGGTATCCAAGAGCTGGGAGGCAGTTGTGACTTGAGTATTCTCAAAACATTTCTCAGTCCCACCTGTGGCAGGCGTTGCAACTGCATGGAAATGTTTTATTCTGTTCTTCATGCTGCATCCAGCATCCATTCAGCACAGGCTGATCTGGTGATGGTGAAGGAACCCTGTCAAAGAGCCTTTCCAGGCTCTTTGAGAGTGTCTGCAATGTCCCTAGAGGGAACACAATCCAGTTCCTTTGCATCAGCCCACCGTGCTCTGATGCCACTCTGCCTCAGCAGGACTCTCCATGTTGTTTAAGCTAAGAGTACAATGTGTTTAAAATACACATGTGAACATCACATCGCATACATCCTTTACCTTTCTGCCCTGGTTCCTGGTTATTGATCCCTGTCTTCTATTTTGTCTTTTTCCTTTCCATGCTTGCTGTTTCACACTTATATTCTTGATCGCATACGTGGGGATGTCCTGAAACCGCTTCTGTGATTGGGTATGCTGGGACAAATGGATGTCTCTTCACCTTTCCTCCTGTATATGTGCGTGTGTGTCTGCATGTTTCTGTGTGCCTGGGTGCTGTGTCCTTGGGTGTTATCTTGGTGGCCTCCCCCACCATGTGTATTTTGTCTGATACACATGTGGCCCTCATGTCTAAATGTGATTGCATGTTGTTTGCATGCCTGAAGAAGGGATTGGGGAAGTGATGGAGAAGGAAGACTGTATCCAGGCTCTGAGCGGGCAGATCTTCATGGGAATGGTCTCATCTCAGTATCAGGCCCGCCTTGACATTGTCCGCCTCATTGATGGATTGGTCAATGCCTGCATTCGCTTTGTCTACTTCTCCCTGGAAGATGAGCTCAAAAGCAAGGTAAGCTGTCTTTGCTGAACCTCCTGAACTTGCATGTCCCCTGGTTGTCTGACTGGAGAGTTTAGCTCCAGTGCAATCTAAGGTTAATCTGATTCAGTCAGCTCATGGGTCCAGAAGGTACCTACGCTCCAATATGGTGTTGGTCTGCAATGCTCTGGCCCAGACAGCTACACTAAAACCTTTTGTCTGCTCACCTACAGGTGTTTGCTGAGAAGATGGGTCTTGAAACCGGCTGGAATTGCCACATATCCTTAACGCCTAATGGTGATGTGCCTGGCTCAGAGATCCCTCCCTCTAGCCCCAGCCATGCTGGCTCCCTGCACGATGACCTACATCAGGGTGAGAGAACTGCACCTAAGCCACTTTGAATGCCACACGTTTCCTGGATGGTTCTTTTAAACCCCTTCATAGGTTCCTGTGTCCTCAGCAGATACCTGAGCCTTCAGAGCTTTGAGCACAGAACTGGATGGGCCTGAGGTGTGTGTGAGAGCGAGTGAGAGAGCCTTACATTTATAGCCTTTCTACTCAGTCAGTACCACAGTTTTTGGAAACAAACATCCCTCTGTGCAGCAGTTTCCTTGACTTTCTTGCTCATTAGTGCTTTTGGTTCATGCTGGGACCTTCCTCAAGCCACCGAGAGTCTCTTGCCTATGTGAGATTTTACTCTTTTTAATTTGTTCAGGTGGTATTTCTTTACTTTCTTCTTCCACTAGAAGAAGAAAGCAAGCAGAACAGATAAACTATTGTGTCTCAAAAGATCACATATCTACCTCTGAGCAGATTAGTCACCTAAAAATACTGCATTTTAGATGGCTGAGTGGGATCCAAGTGTTGCTAACCTAGAAAAATCAGGACTCACATTTCCTGGCTCCTGCAGCACCACATGAATATGCCACGTGTGTGGCACACGGGTGACAGAGGCAAGTTTGTGCTTATTGTTTTTGCTGCTTCTCTCTTGCTCCAGTTTCTCGAGACGATGTAGAGGGGCTTCTGCTGATGGAAGAGGAAGGGCATTCGGATCTCATCAGCTTTCAGCCAACAGACAGTGACATCCCCAGCTTCCTGGAGGACTGTAACAGGGTGAGGCTCCTGTTCTCTATATACCTTGTGCTGTTGCTGTGGTCAGCAGTATCACCTCATTATTCCCAGAGGGAATTCCTCTTTGAAGCAGATTAAGTGGGAATCCTGATTTCCTCCATCCTCTTCCTGTGAAGTATTTAGAGCCTGGGAAGTTTGGAATCCTCTCAGTTCACTATTGCTGAACAGATCTTTTCTTTGGAGTTTAGGAATGGAAGTGACCATACATGAGGTAGCATTTGAGTTCATCTGGGTCCCCTTCCCATGTGCTGGGCAGGGAGTGGGAACATCCCCACATTCCGCACAGACAGAAGAAACTTCATCTCTCCTCCAGCTGTGAGCCATGCTGGTGCTGCCCAGTAGTCAGTGCACAGGGCAAGCCCTTCCTGCCTCAGAGAACTCAGATATGCTCAGCAGAGGTTATAGGAATATCAAAGATAGATGCAGATTAAAAAAATAAAAGTCTATTAGGCCTTGTTTTAGAAAGCAAATCACTTCCCTTGCTGTGTGTTGATGTGGATACAGTTGAAATAGATCCAGTTGCAAAAAGTCTCTGACTAGGTTCTCCACAGGTAAAAAGTCTACAGAAATCCTTGAGCAGAATTTCATCATGCTGGTCTTACAAACCTTGAGGGCAAGCATAAAGAGCTTAGTGTGTCAGTGTACGACTTTAGTTAGAAGAAGACTTTTTACAGTGACTTAGAAAAGCCAGCTTCTGTCTGCAGGGACATCAGTTTGTATCTGATCTTTGATCTGAAGTTGCATAATTCAGGGAATCACAGTTTGCATTTCCGCAGTTCCCTCTGAAATGCGTCTCCCTTCTGCACACACACTGCCCTGCTTAGTCTCTTCTTTCTCTTTTTCAGGCCAAACTCCCACGGGGGATCCACCAGGTGAGACCTCACCTGCAGAACATAGACAACGTGCCTTTGCTGGTGCCCCTCTTCACAGACTGCACCCCAGAGAGTAAGTGGCACAGAGCCTGTGCCTGTCCCACTGCTGCCCCTGAACACCCTCCCCATCCATTTGCTCTGACTCATCTGGGTCTGGGTGTGGGCAGGGGTGAAGGGACAGGGACACAGCACAGAAATCTAGAAGGGCATTGCATGATTAACGACCCTCTGTTGCTACCTGTGGGAAGCCAGGTGTTAACTTCATTTTAATGCAGCTGTTCCCTAGCTACAGAGCTGGGCTAAGAACCACTCCTTTCAATTTGCATTTGTAAGAGACACAAAAGCAAACATCCAAAATGCTACTGCCTCTTATTAAATAAGCATTATCAGTGTGCTGGAAGACTTTGATCTCTGCTTGCAACCCTCCCTGCCTTATATAACTCAGAAATCACTTCCCAGAAGGATTTTTCTCTGGCAGTTGCTGTTAACACCTTCTGCTGCTCTGCAGAGTTTTTGATTGAAGAGACTAGAAAAGACGAAATTTCTTTATCTCTCCGAGAGGTGCTTTTATATCTAAGATATGGACCGGGTGCTCAGCTGTCCAGTCTACAGTGAAAGTGCTAAGCATCATTAGGCATTTTAAGTACCTCTGGGCACAGTTTACAGAGTGCCAGTGAGACCCAGTTGCAGCCCAGTCTGCTTAAGCAGTTGATTTCCTCTCTTTTTGGCAGAAGTGGCTGTTCCCCACTTCATCTAACCCCTCACTGTGCTGCAGATCTGGGTGCACCAGTCATTTAGATAATTTGTTTACACATCTGCAGAAGGTGGTTTTGTAGGTTTTGGGTTTTTTTGCCTGGAGCATTCTAGAAAATTCATATACACTCAGAGCACTATGTGCAGAGCTACAGAACAAAAATGGGATCAAACAGCAGCTTTCATTTAGAGGCTCTGGGAGGGTGTTGATAAAAAGATTAATGAAGACTAAAGGTAGTGGTGGGAGTGCAGTGACAAGGGCTGGCTCCAAGTACAGCTACGCATGGCACTGCTTTTGGAGCAGTTTGTTATATCCCCTTTGTTCTTTTAGACTTGGAACAGTACTGCTGTGCTGCTGAGCAGAATTTAAAATTGTGTATTTATTTTAGGTTTGAATTATTTAGGCTTATTTAATTTCTGCTGTTTTCTAACAAGACCATTTGATGCTGAAGCCATCTGTATTGTGGCTGTACCTACAGCACTGCCCTGAAAGAGATATGCTAGAGATGCAAATCTCAGATTGCAGTTTTGTGAATCACAGCTCAGTTCCTGTGGGAGGCGGGTGTACAGGGCACTTGGACTGCAATTAATTGTGTACTTTGACTTTGGATCTCACTACAGATGAGTGATGAATATCAGCTGGGGTGATTTTAAAAGATCTGACTGCTTGTTACCCAGACTGGAAAGGGTGTGTGAAACACTGCATCTTTTTGTGCATAATGAGGTAACACACTGTGTTTCTCCTTCTGTCCCTCTGCAGCCATGTGCGAGATGATCAAGATCATGCAGGAGTATGGGGAGGTGACTTGCTGCCTGGGAAGCTCTGCCAACCTGCGGAACAGCTGCCTCTTCCTGCAAAGTGATATCAGGTGGGGCAGGATCCAGACTCCTCCGGCTGCCTTTGCCTTGAGCCCAGCTTTGGGTCACATCAGACCTGTGGTTGTGCAGGGGGATGCTCACTTGCTCTGTCCATCATTAGCCACGTTTGTCTCCATAAGGGCAATTCAGGTGGCACTGGATGGGATGATTACCTAGATCCCTTGACACACATAGCTATTTGTCTTTGAAAGGAAGATGTTACTGTTGCTTGCTGAACAGATGCGTTACAGAGGCTTCTCATTGGGCAAGAGTGGAAGTGCCCCTCTGGATCAGCCAATTTGTTGACCTTGAGCCACAACCCCAAAGATGTTCATTATTTCTCTGGGAATAACTGAAAATCTAGGGAGTTTGATCCTAAATTCATGTCACAGCTCAGGACTTCTCTACAGGAGATGGAGGTCTCATGACACAACATGACTTTACAAACTGGACTACAGTGAAACTTAGTTCCTTCTCTGAGATGAAGACTTTCACTAATGCTCCTCTGTTGCCCTTGCAGTATAGCCCTGGACCCTCTCTACCCATCCCGCTGCTCCTGGGAGACTTTTGGCTATGCCACCAGCACCACCATGACTCACACCTCTGATGAGCTCACCCCGCTGCAGCTCTCAGGACAACTCAACAGCCTACCCTGCTCCATGTCCTTCCGCCAAGAAGAGAGTACCAGTATCATCAGGCTTATAGAGCAGGTAAGCCAGGCATGTCTCCCCTCCAATACTCAACCCTCTGTCTGCAGCTCATGAAGAGTAAAGCCAGTACTCACATTCATGTGAGCATTCTGGTTGAGTTGCCTGCAGTAGCTACCAGCCTTAGCCTTTCTCATGTGTCCTGTCCTTTGTTGAGGAAGCACAACAGAAATACTCTTCCTGCCTGGCCCTACCAGTCCAAGGTGTAGAGGATGGTTAGGGAATGGTGTCTGTGGCAACAGGACATGAATATTGTTCAACTGGATAAAGTATAAACCTTGTTAGCGAGGCAACTTCTCCTCAGTTAGGGAGAAGTGTCACCCCAGAAAAGCCAGGAGGTTTAAAGAAACTTAACCCCTTGGCTAAATTCTGCCTTTCCTTCACAACCTCTACATCTAGGCAGGAGACTTTCCCCTTTTGCTTACAAGGTGTCCAGATCCTCTCCCCTCCCACTTCCTCTGTAGGCCACATGTTCTGCCACTGCCTGCCAATAATTGCTCTTGGCTGATGATTGCTCCCATCACAGCAAGGGCTCTGAGGGCTTGTGCTTCCTTCCAGGCCAGGCATGCAACGTATGGGATCCGCAAGTGTTTCCTCTTCCTGCTGCAGTGCCAGTTGACCTTGGTTGTTATTCAGGTGAGTCCTGGTCTGACTAGGGACATCATTTAGCTCAGGGGACAGAAGTTCTAGCACAGATATGGCTGGCTGCAGTGGGGAAGCCTTGTGGAGAGAGCGAGGTGGCCTTCAGTCAGGTTTACACAGTACATTTAGGGAAGTTACCATTAGAAACTCTATGATCTCAGACTGTATTGTCCCTTCTCCCTGGCCCTCCTACAGAAATTTCTTTCTTTCCCCTTTTTCCTTGGAGAAAAGCATCCTCTTCAGCACCTGCCCCAGCAGCCTGGAGGGGCTGTGCAGCAGCCACCTAGTTGCCAGCTCATTCCAGTGTTTTGGGGGAGGACAGTGGCATCTTGAATAATGAAACTGTCCTAGCACTGCTTATACTCTTCACTCTGGATTGTTCCCTTCCAGTTCCTCTCCTGCCTGGTGCAGCTGCCCCCCATCCTCAGTACCACAGACATCGTGTGGCTCTCCTGTTTCTGCTACCCACTGCTCAGGTGAGTCTCTCAGAGTGGAATCTCTTGCCTCACACACATAGGACACACAGACCAGTCCCCCAGCATCACTGTGTCTATGTTAAAAGAAAGCCGACACCACCCACAGCATGCTAAGAAAGCTGCAAATATTATTGCAAGCACTTGCTTTGTCAAGGTGCTTGCAAGCACAAGTAGGAGCATGAGTGGGTTTTTACCCAGCAGACATTTGAAGGTCACCTCTCTCTGTCTGCACCTGACACAAATTACGCCTTTTACAGGACAGGCTAAGGCAGTGGACAGAGAAGTACCAATGCTTCAAGCAGTCTGAGGAGGTTATTTGAGTTCAAATGTTAGACAGACAAAAAGAGCAATAGTTCTGGTGATTGAACTTGTTACTGAGAAACTCACTTACCTTTCTCCAGCGTCTCGCTCCTGGGCAAGCCTCCCCACAGCTCCATCATGACAATGGCAACAGGAAAAAACTTGACTTCCATTCCTAAGAAGGTAGGTGGCCCATCAGATTAAAATTGTTCCATTTTTTCTCTTCTACTTTATCCCAGTTTTGATGCATAGCTGAGGCCCTGGATCTTCCCAGCTCCCTTGGTGAACTGATCCATGGCATGAGCCATGTTATCCAAAATCCTGGCATACACAGAAAGGGAATCCCTTATTGACAGCATGCCCACAGGGCAGATCCATGGTGCAACACCTGTACTACAGCTTGTCTTTTGCAGCCACTGATCGCTTGATGGTTCATGGTGGGAGACAGTTGGGCCAGTGACATACCCGTGTCATCTCCCTGCCTCTCCCTTTATTCACAGACCCAGCACTACTTCCTCTTCTGCTTCCTGCTGAAATTCAGCCTGACCATCTGCTCCTGCCTCATCTGCTTTGGGTTCACACTGCATGAGTCCTGTAAAGAGGTGAACACTACCAGCCTCAACCTCACTGCCTGCTCCTCCATCATGCTGCACAGGTGAGGAACGGAGCCTGGTGTACACCCCCTCGCCCCACAGGGCCTATTGCTCTTGCACCTCCCAGGTAGAGCTGATTCCCCTCTAACAACCTTCAGGATCTTGCATGACCCAGCTGTAATGGCTGCACAGAGGGCTGGGTGCTCTCCTTGTACCCTTGACAACTGTGTCTCTGTTGCCTCCTGGTACTAGGACAGCCTGACTCCAAGCTCACACTCAGTTCTCTCTGCTATCAGAGGAGGACATGGCCCTAGTGGGAGCAGCTCAGACAGTAAGTCTCCACTATTGACCTCTTTCCTGTATCCTCTTCTTTACTAGCAATGCTGATGGTGCTCCTGACTGGTTTGGGACATTTTCCAATGCTCTTCTTGTAGCCCAGAAACTCACAGCTGGCCTGATTGTTTTACACACAGGTAAGTCTGTGTTCCCAATCCCACCATTTCCCACTCTTGGGGAAAAACTTGCATCTTTTGCCTCTTTCTTTGCCCGCTATTCTAGAACACAAACTCCTTGGTAGACACAGACATTGCAGTGGCTTGCAGTGTCAGCATAAAGCCCCTTGTCTTACAAAACATTACCCTAACAGACAAAAGACATCACCTTCAGAGTTGATTCCACTTCATAGCAGCCTGCCCAAGTGCTAATTCTTTCCCAGCCTCACCAGAAGAGCAGTATTCCTCCTCACCTTCTTGCAAAAAGCTCTCCAAAAATAGGCCTGCTGCCATTTTGTGAAGCACCTTGTCTCCTTCCCCCAGACTGCGCTGGTGCAACTGTGATTACCCTGGAAGCCTTTTTAAGCCCTCTGGAGGGTTGGGAAGGCAGCCCCTGGTTGACTGCCATCACCTGCACAGGGTTTCCTGGCAGAGTAGGTCCAGCTGCTCTGTGACAACCTTAAAGGGTCTCTGCTCCCTTTCCACCCTGTGGTGCTGTGCCGTGGTGCCAGGTAGAGCATCACCTGTTGAGATGTGCAGGGTGTCCAGGTGAAAATAAATGCTTCCTGATTTGAGAGGCAACTCTGCTTTGGAGAGACGTAGTGTGTGTTACTGTTTTGTGTCCTTCAGGCCACCAAGGCCAGGCAGGGGTTCTCTGCCTGGCAGCTGGGAAATGCTCTTCTGAAGAGCCCAAGCAAAAGCTGTGCAAATGTCCTGTTCCATGCAGACAGCACTGGTGTCTCGATAAATATCTTCCTCTGGGCTGGAGTGTTCCATGGGTGCAGGCCTGCGGTCACGCAGAGGCAAAGGCCACCACCCCCACACTTCCTTAGTTCCGGTCCTTCACCTGATCTGCTTTTGTGTGTTAGGCTGTGAAGCAGCCTTGGCATCCCCTCAGTGAGTAACTAACCCTGTGCGGTGCTACTGCTGTGCTCCCCCCAGACCCACGTGTCTGAGGACTTAGAACTGCTGTGGGGTGTCTGGTTGGAGAGGACCTTGAATGAAAAGCTGATTTTAGGGAGAAAACCCCGCTATCCCTCTGGAGTAATAGCTGGTGGTGTATACTGTAAAGTGTTGTATCTGCCCGTGATGCTAAATAATCTCGTCTTCTCTCTGTCCCCATAGTGTTCATATCCATCACCCATGTCCATCGCACCAAGCCTTTGTGGAAGAAGAGCCCCCTCTCCAACCGGTGGTGGACACTCACTGTGGCTGTTGTGTGAGTATCCCCAGGCCCTGCTGAGTTCTCCGAAGTGCTGGAGAAAGGAGGGCTGTAGACCTGCTCCAGCACCAGTTTGCCGGTGCTGAGGAAAAGAATAGTCCAAGACAATTGCTCTCCACTACTGAAGGGTCTCTGTTGTGAAATCAGGAGTGTTAGATCTGGGCCTGGACCCTGATCTGCAGATCCTGGGGAGCTTGTTAGCTCTGCTGAGAAATTCTATGTCTGTTTGTGATCTTAGATTGCTGGGGCAAGTGGCCCAGACTGTGCTGGACCTGAAACTCTGGGAAAACCTCAATTCTTCATTGACCTTTAACCACGTTTCCATCTCCCCGGTCTCATGGCTCCTGGGTTTTCTTTCCTTGGTCCTTGTGGTTATCATCAACGAGATCGTCAAACTGCATGAAATCAGGTATGGGGGTAGCAGAGAAGATGGGGAGAAAGGACTGAAGCCTCACTCCAGCCCGGCCTTGAGCTGCAGAAAAATGATACACAGGGAACAGGGTGGGGAATAAAAAGGAAAAGATGATTCCATTGTGTAAATCACCTGGCCGTTATGTGCAAGCTCGTGTTCCACCTCTCAGGGAGGAAGCAAGGGAGGAAAGAGGGTCAGGGAACGGCAGTGGCAGTGATTGGGAGCAGGAAGGGAGACCAAAATTTCCTTATCTCAAACCAATGAAAGGGAGACAGCCAAGGTCTATGAAATACCAGTGTCAAATTGGAGAGGGATGTTCTCTCCATCTCCTCCCATGAGGACAGAGAGGCATTGAATCACAGCAGAGGAAATACGTCTTCACACAGTGCCTGGACTGTGGGACTCATTTTCACGGGAAGTGGCTGAAGCCAAGAATTTGTAGCAG
Source organism: Pedionomus torquatus (assembly GCA_013398155.1). Taxonomy (NCBI): domain Eukaryota; kingdom Metazoa; phylum Chordata; class Aves; order Charadriiformes; family Pedionomidae; genus Pedionomus; species Pedionomus torquatus. The sequence continues at coordinate 168,210 of VZRU01009867.1, read as the reverse complement.
GCAAAGTGACTGGCTGTTCTTCTTTGCACAGGGAGCAGCCAGAGCTGGGAGTTAACGCTAATGAACATTGATTCAGGAAAGGGGCTGGTGAGGAAAAGCAGCGGGGGTTTGCAGGGAACCCCGATGGGGACTGAGCTGCTGTCTCTGTTCCTAGAGAACAAATGGAAGCATTTCTGGACCTTTCTCTGCTGTGTCTGGTGACTGTGGAGATGGGACTAGGCTGGATGGGGTAGAACGGAGGCCATGGGTTGCTCTCTGGATTTGAATCCCCTCCCAGGGTACCACAAGGGCCAGTCCGGGGGCTTCTCTGCTTCTTGGGGCTCTGCAGCTCAGGCAGTGCAGTGGGGCAGCTGTGCTTGCCTTTTGCCTCTCCACATGCTGACTCTCTTCTTTCTTCTGCCTTCTCCAGGGTGCGGGTTCGTTACCAAAAGAGGCAGAAGTTGCAGTTTGAAACAAAGCTGGGGATGAATTCACCGTTTTAAGCCCTCCCAGCTCGAGTTCCCTGGAGCCAGGGCCACACAGCCGCATCCTGCACTGGGAGGGTGGCTGCACTGAAGACTCGGGGAGTTTTCCCTCACACATGCAAACCAGACAGCCTCCTTGCAAAACTACATCGGCACCTTCCAGGGGTGCCCAGGCAGGGCACTGCTGTCAGGATCCCCCAGCAGGTATGCAGCCCCCTCCCCAGCCTGCTAGAGGACTCTCAAGGGAGTCTGCAAGCTCTGGTGGCTGTTCAGGCTGATCTTCCTTTATTTATTTATTACTAGAGGTTTTTGTTAGTATCATGATGATGCTGAAATGAAGTGACTCCTTCCCTCTGTGTGAGCAGATGGGTTTCCTGGACCCAGCAGGAGAACCTGGGGCCAGCGGGGGGACATAGGGCTGCTGAAGCAAAAGATTGCTATTGAAATCCATTTTGTTTTTCCATCTCTCCGTGCTCTCCCGGATGACATGTGTGTATGCCTGTGTGTGCCCTCACCCACCTTCCTGTGTCTGGGGTGGGGAAGGAGCCATCTTCCCTGCAGCTCCGGGTGCCAGGGGAGGACTGGAGGCCACATTCCCAAGGGGGACACTGGGGAAGGTCCCTGGTAGGGTGCTGGTAAGGCCCCTGCTATGGCCAGGCCGTGCCAGGCCTGCCCTCTAGTGTTGTTGCCGTGGCCATATGCCAGCTGCTGAGTGCTTCAAGAGAAGGGGGATGAGACAGAGGTTTAAGAAAAGCTATCCGCATCTGACCCTGGGGGATCTGGTGCAGGGGAAGCAGGAGGGCAGCTCTGCCTGTGAGGAGTCAGCATGGCTTAGCTTCCTCCAGCCCTCTTGAACCAGCTCTTACCTGCTTTAGCAACCCTTGGAGAGGTTTAGAACTGTTCTTGTTTTTGTGATTCAGATTGCCATTCTGCTTCAGTAAAATGCCTGCTTGAGAGGGCAGTATGTAGAGCTAAAGCCTGAGACCTGCCTGTAAGGCAGGAGGGAGACACCTTTCCAGGCAGGATATCTGCATCTTGTGGTTGGGACTGACATGGAGCTGGAGGACGGCTCCTTTCCCAGGGCTGGGTTTGTGCTGCATCTGTACTTTCCCTCCAAAGCACAGGGAAAAGCCCCCACCATGTCTTTCTGTGACAGTGTTTGGAAGTCTTTCCCCTCCATGCTGCTGCCCGCATCTGTTCTCTGCTTTTCTGGAAGTCTCTTCATTTGAGTGGGAGAAACCTTCCCCCAAGGGCTGCTGCAGACCATGATTTGCCCCAATGTGTCACACCTGCTCTTGAGCTCTGAACAAACTCTGGCTGTACTGGGAAAACTGGTCCCCTTGTGGCTGATGGTTGAGTGCCACACAGGAGCACACGGGCTTGGGTATCAGAGTATTTGCAGCTCATGGAGATGCTGATTCCTTTCCTAGTTCTAAAAATGGGCTAAAGCTGGTAAATCGTGGCCCCGTTTTTGCTCCCCATATTAACACTACCATATAACAGCTGTTATTTCCCCTTTGGTACCCGAGACAAACTGCTGCTGGTCCTTCCCTGGCAGGCAGGGAGCAGACTGGGAACCCTGAGCTCTGCCCTGCTGCTCTACCACGTCTTTCTTACATTTCAGTGTAACCAGAGAGCACGCATGCCTCTGCGTGTCTCTAAGCAATACCCTTTTCCCTGCTGTGGGTCTGGTAAGAGAGCAAAGTGTGGGTACAGCCAGCCTCTGGGCGCTGGGGACAGCCAAAGGATGCTGGGGGTGTTCAAAGGCCTGGATCCTGCTGCTGCAGCTGGAGAGCGGATGTTTGGTTTCCATGCTGCTGGCAGGGTTGCATGGGACAGGGAGCCAGGAGCTCACTGGGGAACTGCAGGTTACTCTCCTGCAGTGCTGCAGCACCGGGCCTGTCCTTGTGCAGTGGCTTTTGGTCCCCGTTGTCAGCTGGGCTGGACTCTGCCTTCACTCTTCCCAGGCCCACAGAGCTGCCCGACTTGAGCAGGACAAGCTGCACCTTTCTCAGTCTCGCTTAAATCACTAAAGGCCAGCTCCAGGTCTCTTACCCCCTGGCACCTGAGGAATCAGCTGCCAGTGGCAGGTGGGACACAGTCTCCTCTGGGGCCGAGCCGAGCTGGAGGCAGAGGCAGCAGCGAGCTGCTCCCTGATATCCCCGTTTCCCCTCCCAGCCCCAAGCTCTCTCCCTGTGCCACACCTGTAGGTGATAAAAGGCAGTGGATACTAGGGCTTCCTGATGCCCACACCTTCCTCTTGAGGAGGCACCTCTGAGGTTTCCTCCTCTGGGCGATCACAGATGTTTATTTTCCTGCACCCTCCCTCCCCTAGCTAGACTTGAAGGGAGCCGAGGCACATGAATGGAGCCTTTTGGGTGGTCTTGCTAATGTCACCCTTCCCTCGGCCACCGAGGTATCCGAGGGTCAGGGTGCACAGCTTCAGAAAGAAATTTCCTACATCGAGATGTTTTTAAATGGTGTATATTTTATATTAAATTTTTTGGGATGTATGTAAAAATATTTGATTTGTATTAAAACTTGTAAATTGTATAAAAAAGAAAAAAGAAACCAACCAGACCCACAGGCATCCAGTGTATGAACGGCAATAAATGAGTGTCTTGGATAACACACACGGTGAGCGTGGGAGGGAGTTTGCACCCGGCAAAGCAAGGAGGTAAAAGTGTGTCTGGCCACTCGTGTCAGTGTCTGAGTTACCTGGCTCACCTCTTGTAGGGACACAGCCCGGATGCTCCTGGGACCTGGTCCTGGTGCTTTTTCCCCACTTTCCTCTCTGTCCAGCTCCACATGCCTCTTCCTACAGAACAACATTCCATTTACCTTGCGGTGTCTTGGATCCTGGGCACAGCCCGTGTGGCTGTTCCCCGGCACTGCTTGGGTGGTGGCTGGTGGTCAGGGCTGAGCTGGAGCACACACTGCAAGCACTGGAGAGCAGCAGCCTGCAGAGAGGAGGCAGCCTGGGCTTCTTGTTCCCAGCAAAGCAGGACCTGGTGTCGCTGTAGCCACACTCTGGTCACCAGAGGATGCAGGAGTGCTGGGCCTGGCAGGCAGGGGTACCTGTGGCTTCGGAGGTGCCCAGAGCTGGGCACTGGAAGGTCCCCAGCGCTCTCACCATGTTACTGCCATGGTGGTAGGACTCAAAGCAAACATTGACCTCGCTGGAGGCGACAGCAGGACTCTTACCAGGGGAGATTATCTGAGGAAACCCATGGCCTAAGCACTCGAGGGGCAGGATAAAGCTGATCCTCGATGAACTTCAAACAGAGCAGGAGACGAGCTTGTGCGATTTGACACGAAGGAGACAACCAGGCAAAACTATCAAAAGGGTCAAATATGCCCCACTGTTTAATAGAATTTAGTCTTAATGGATGTTAGTGGAAAACAAAACACATGATTAACACAAACAGAGCAGATGGTTTAAAATCTGTTGTCAGTCTGGTGATTACACGGGCTATTTTTTCCCCTCACTGTCTTGCTGCATGGAGCAGGTGCAGCTGGGGTCAGTTAGTCCCAGTTGCAGTGTACATAACTTGCACACCATACAGTAGCTTCAAAATAGAGATCTAGAGCTTAAAAAATAGGCATTCTTCTGCAAAATCAAATGTTTAATTCCCTTATCGACAATGAGAGCAGCGTGGTGCTGCCCTCAGGTGGCTCAGACAGCGACAGCTCCACCCCAGTGTCCTCTTATCCCTGACCCTAGGGTACAAGGCTTGCAGTTTTGGTTAGTAAATATATATAATAAATCACATTTAAAATATATACATTGGCCTTTAAAAAAAAAACAAACACCACATTTACAGTTTATCAACATTGGAAAAAAAATAACTGGGCTTCTCCCAGGTTGACTTGTGAGAGTAAAAATCAGTTGTAAAAGGTTTCTGCAAACCTTTTGATAAAGTGCCACTGGTTGTAGCTATTTAAAAACAATTGGGTCCACGACGTAGCACTTGCCTGTCAGACGCGGTCATTTAAATACACTCAGTGTGATGTATAAATCAGAGCAACCCACTAGCCAGGAGCGAAGTTCTCCTAACTGCCTCAAACTGACCTCAAGTCCCAGCCAACAATATAGATTTGTTTTTTTTCCAGGGCTTTTTTGTCTTCACTTTTCAGCCCAGAAGGCAGGCAGGCACCTCCTGCCCGCCCGGCCCGTGGCACAACTCCTGCGTGGAGACACCCCCCAGCCCAGCGCTGGGGAAGGTCCAGGAGGGCTCTGCTGGCAGGGGCTGCTCCCCTGCACGTGCTCAGGGACCAGGGGCCGCAAACGGTCCCATTCAGTCACAAACTCAAAAGGATTGGGAAGCAACTGCCTTTTCAGCCACCTCTTCTCCCTTCATGGTTTGTTTTTGTGTTGGTGATTATTTTAAAAAAGAAGCGATATGTGGAATTACTTTTTTTTTTTTCCCTTTGTTTGGAATTTTTGTAGCAAATGGCACTTCAGCACAACTTAGGTTCCCTTCTGGTGCTCTGATGCTTTCACTTGCTTGGCATGCCGAGCACAAGCCAAGTTCGGGGCTCTTGGACATATTTAGACATGCACTACTAAACAGATCCTGCTCGAGAAATCTGTCTCCCAGCTATGCAGCCGTTCCTACTGCGCGGATGCGATCAGCTACGGCTGCCGTTCCCCCGCTGCAGCCGCGGGGCTGTGACCGCAGCCAGCCTGGGCGCCCGGGAGCCGCTGCCGAGCCAAAGGCACCCGGAGCACGTGGGGTCACCGCTCCCACTGGGTTTTAGTGCCATGAGGAAGCGTCTCCCGGAGTCCCAAACGCTGCTACTGTCCGTTTAACCACGCTCACAACCGAGTTTGTGCCAGTGGCTCCCCGCAGGGAAGGGGGAGTGGGAAAAGGGACCGTTTTCTCCCCAAAAAAGGGATAGGGGAAGAAAAAAAAAATATTAAAAAAAAAAAATCACTAACCACGCTGCTACTTCACCCTGGACGCACCGGGGTGGCAGTTTGCCGAGGCTCCGTGTCAGCAGAGGGCAGCCTCCCATTCCGCAGCAGGATCCAGCCAGGCTGGCACAAATGCACGGGCCTTCGGCGCTGCCATCGCCATCCTCCTCACTCTGTGGAAGGGGCAGGGAGCCCTCGGTGTCCGGCAGGGCCGCGGCGGAGCGTCCACTGCTTCACAGGCCCTGCTAGCCCCGTCCCGAGGGGTTTGTGCGTCCCACTGGAGGGATTTCGATCCGCTTGGATTACACGCTGCCTGACACTGACGCGTTTGGAAAAGCAACAAATAAAAGCAGAAAGGTTCCTTCTCGCCTCCACAAGCTGCCAAACTGCAACAAGCCCTGTCTTCTTTTAGCTGCTGTCAGTCCTTGCCGAGGCTGGGATCTGCTCAGTAAATAGCCAGCTCGGTGGCGGCTGCCCGGGGAGGTCTCTCCTTTGACACATTGTTGGCAGGGGATAAATAATAAGAGGCAGGACTCAGCAATGCGGCGGGGAAAGAGAAAGGTCCCTTGTGGAGGCTCCTCGGCTCTGTGCAAGGGAGTGAGGGCTTCTCCTCGGCCTCCAGGACCGCGTGTGCGGCCCCGCTGCGCTCTCCCCCCGCTGCCAGTCTGGTGGGAAATGCCTGACCCCCTCGGAAACCGGCCCGTGGCCATGCTGGCATGTGTGATACCAAGCCAGGGGCAAGCAAGGAGGGGGCAGCGGCGTTCCCAGCCGCAGTGCAAAGTGCTGGAGAGACCTGGAGGCACCGCTCGGTGCCGGATCCGCTCTCCCCCCCATCACGAGGGGCACTGGCAGAGCAGGCGGAGGTGGGGAGAGGAAGGAGGGAGCAAGCCTCAGTCCAGCATCGCGTCCAGCTGGTCGGCCAGGTCGTCAAACATGTTGCTGATGTCTTCCAGGATGTTCTTGGCTGAGTGCACGGCCCCCGGGTGGCTGAGGAGGAAAAGGAGAGAGTCAGACCGTCACCTAAAGCCTTCAGGTGCCGAGGGGTAGGGTTGGCCAGGCTGGACCTGACCATCTCGGTGGCAGCCGGAGCTCAGTACACAGCTGGACTCGAGGATGTGTGACCTGGTGTGACATAAGCACGTGCCTGTGCGCAGCCCTTCTCCTGCCCTTGGGGGGGGCTACCCAGTTTTGCCTGGAGTGGCCCAACCCCAGCGTTTCCCTCGCCCCCGGTGCTGCCTCACCTCTCCACCTCCTCTGCCGTGATCTTCTTTTCAGCTGCCTGCAGCGTGGCAGCCAGGCTGGAGTTGGTCTTCTCCAGCCGCTGCTGGGCCAGGGCGGCCCCCGGGGCAACTGCCAAAGGCTTTGCTGACACCTTGCTGCCCACCTCCAGTGTCAGCGAGCCGGGACCTGCCAAGGACCCGATCACATCTGGCACAGCCTCAGTGGCTGCCCAAGGAGCAACGGTGTGACGGGAGGGCTGCAGGACCTGCTGGTAAATGGTCTTGGGCCCCGAGAAGACCAACTTGGTGGATGCCACAGAGGTGTGCTTGGCAGGGACATCTGCAAAGGAAGGGGACTCATGGTGGCACATGTCCTCCTCACCTCCTGTACCATCCCAGGAGCTTCAGGCACCACCACTGCCTCAGAGACACCCCCACAAGCCCACGTACCTGGAGCAGGTGTCCTCACCACTGCAGTCCCCAGCAGCTCTGTGGGGCTGGGGGCTTTGGTGGGGCTGGGTGCCTTCTTGATCCCCTTCTCCAGTGATAAGATACTTTTCTCTATCTCAGCAATCCTGAATTCCACACTGTCGTCATCAAAAGCATCCCCAGGCAGCCCAGCCTGTGGTGCTGGTGCCGGCCCCGCGATGCTCACTGTCTGGGCCTGGGCGTACTGGGGTGCAGGACTGGTCCCCGCCTCAGCCTGCCCTGCCATGCTGAACGCCTTCAGCACCGCCTGCAGCGGCTCCCGCTCCCTGAAGCGGGGCCGGCGCTTCACTGTGTCCGACTCGGTGAGGTTGAACTCCAGCACTGGTGGCTCCTTGGTGGCAGTGGGTGCTGCTGGCTCCTTCCCAGCAGAGCAGGGGGGCTCCACCGGCTGGGAACCGGGCTCTGTGTCTGGTATGGCTGCGTCAGCCTTGGGTTGCCCAGTGGGCTTTGGCCGCTGTTTGATGGTTAAGTTGCCTTCTTCTGCAAAGGGGATGCACTCACTGGAGCTGTTCTGGGAGGATGAGGAAGAGACCCCGGGCTTGGCCTCCTCCTCCGTGTCTGAGCAGGCGTCCTCCCGCGCGCCCTGTGCATCCACCTCTGTCAGGGGCGTGCTGGGCTCACTGAGTGTCCGTCTCCGTGGCTTGCTGCTCTCAAAGGGGTCCCTGCCAGCATCGGACAGTGTGGCGCTGCTGGTGTCACCGCCATTATAGGACTCATTATCCACATCTGCTCTGGAGAGATTGTCCTGAGCCATGTGCAGTGGTTTTGGGGCCAGAAGGGGCTTGGGCGGACTCACCACCGGTGTCCCCTCCAGTGCAGCTGCCAGGCTCTTCACTGTCCTGCTGTGACCAGCATCACTGGGGCTGGCACCCACGTCAGCCACGTCCTGGGGTGCTGCGGGCTGCCGCTCAGGGTTGGGGGGCTGCTCGCCATCTGCCTCAGCAGGGAGGGCACTGGAGACAGAGCTGAGGCGCTTGGGAGGCGGGGGCGGAGGACCCTTGCGCTTGGCCCGGATGGCGAAAGACTGGCTGCGGGTCACCTTGGCATCTGTCTGCAGACAGGCCCGGGGCATCTGGCTGCGTCCCGGCCGCCGCGTCAGGGTGGCGTAGGAGCCCAGGGTGCTGGTGGGCGCCCCCTCCTCCTCCTCATGCTCCCCATCCGACAGCGCGTAGCGGTTCAGGCTGTGTGAACGCTTCTTGTACTTGAAGCCTTCACCCCCATTATGCTGTTCCGCAGCCTGCCAGGTGCTCGGGGTCACACCAGCCATGGGCGGCATGGCGGGGGGCTCTGCAGGGCCACATTGGCTGTGCAGGTAGGAGAAGGCTTTTTGGGCTGACGACTGCAGGCTGTTCTTCTGCCCAGAGGAGATGGAGGGGTACAGGTGACCCATGACCTTGGGCTGTTCCACTCCCAGGAGGGAAGGGACCGTCGGGGATTTCAAGGAGACATGTGGGTACATGAAGACATAGGGGGCTGTCCCCTTGCTGGGGGTCTGTGGAGGAGTACAGGGGGTGACCGCCGGTGTTCCAGCACCTTTCTGAGCCACCGGCCGGGTGTACTGATCTGTGCCTTCGGGCAGATTTCTCTCCTTGAGAGGGCTGCCCCCACCACCATTGGCATAGCCGTTCAGCCCCTCGGGGGAGACGAGCTTCCCGTAGGGCTCAGGGCTGGGCCGTCCCGGCAGGCTGGCCGGGCTCTCCTTGCTGCGGGGTGGTGCACAGGACTGCCCACTGCTGCTGCTGCTCTCCCCGCTGCCCAGGCTCTCCTGCGAGGGGCTGGAGAGGTGCCGGGACAGCACGTTGTCCTGTGAGTGCCCTGAGCCCCGGGAACGCACCCCAATGCTCTCCTGGCTCCGTGACATCCCCTGGCTGCTCTTGATGCCGAGTGTCTCGTGGCAGCTGTTGGACATGGCAGTCTGAAGCTCGTAGCTGAGCTCACTGTCCTGGAAGGTTGTCATTTTGGGCGTGTGTGGGGACTGGCACTCCCCGTTCTCCAGCGACTCAATGGTGACAATGTCCAGGGCACCGGGGACTTTGCGTCTTGCCAGAGTTGCTTCTGCTTGGTTGAGGCTTTTGCGGAGGTCTCTGAGTTTCTTGACAGCCAACATGATCTTCTTCTGGTGGCCTGCAGGAAGGTTACAACAGGAAAGGGGTGTTAGGTCAGCTCTGGCTCCCAAGGCCTTTGTTTTCTGGCCAAGAAGGGTCATATTCACGTCACCAGCCAGGTCAAAGGCCTCCAGGTTATCCAAACCCTTCCTATGGGAGGGGACAAACTACAGCTGGAGTCCACCTGGCTCAGCCCAGCTCCAGCCTGTCAAGGGGAGTCCTTAGGGACAGCCACAAACCACCCTTTCCGGGTGCTCCAGATACGCCTGCACATCCCACCCTGAGGGAGAACGGGGTGTGGGGACCTGGCTGGGAAACTTGGCTGCCCTGGGCCACCACAGCACGGTGACAGGGACTCACCCAGCTTGTTGATGCCAATCTCTTGCAAATCCTCCCACGTCAGGTCCGTCACGATGGTGATGGAGTCGTAGCCGTTGTTGACCAGCTTTTTGTGGTACTGAGGCAACCCAATGGCACTGAGCCAGTCCATCAAGTCAGCCTGTGAAGGGCACGGAGATGCTGCCATGAGCATCAAGGCGTGGGCAGCACCTTCATCCACCCCCTCCCTGCCCCTGCCCAGGAGACTGCTTTTTCGGGATCCCTCCACTGCATTAACACAGGCTGTTGCAGCACACACTACAGACCCCACTCCTGGTCCTGGGGTAAAAGAGCTCTGAGAAAAGACATGGGGAAAAGAGGGTGCCAGGCCAAAGGCCGGAGCCAGGGACTCACCGGGATGTAGTTGGGCAGCCACTCGGCGATGCTGAGCTGCCCGATCTCCGTGGAGATCTTCTTCCTGTGGCCCGGCTTGGTCACACCGATGGCTGTCAGATCCTAACGCGAGCAGAGCGGGGCTGCGGTCAGCAGAGGCACGGGGAGCAGGGGGCGGCAGGTACTCACTGCCAGCAGCACGGGGGGTGCTGCCTGGCGTGGGAAAGGACCTGCCTTACCTCTGGGGTCATGCGGCTGATGGTGGGGACGTCGTAGCCAGCGTTGAGAAAGTTGGCAGTGTATGATTCCAGCTGGAACTCACTCAGCCAGTTGTAAATGGCTTCTGCATCCTGGTGAAAGGACAGAGGCTGCAGGGGTGGGAAGGACCTGGCTGCTCCAGGCAAAACGACAGGATCTTGGACAAGACCCCCCTCCCCCCCTGTCCTCAAGACCCAGTCCCCTGTGTCCCCAGTGCACTGAGAACTGGGCTGAGAGCCCTGAACGTGGCTCTCTCACCCAGCACATCGGGTGCCCCCTTTGCCTGGTTACCTTGCCCTCAAGGAGCTGCTCCGGCCGCAAGAACTGGTGGGAGAAGACCCTGTCTCCAGGAGGGCAGCCGCCTGAGGTCTGGTGGCTCTGTGGCCCTGGCAGAGAGGAGGGAGGAGAACTGTCTCAGGGGCACTTGAGCAGTGAGCAGCACCCAGTGCCCGGGGGAACAGCTGTCTTCAAGGCCCCATGGAGTTGCGACATCCCTCACCTGCTGGGGAGGTCAACTGCCCATTGCGTGGCTCTGATCCCAAAAGGTGCTGCTGGAGGTCATCACCGGTGGAGGGCAACGGCTGGGGGAGAGAAGGAGTGAATGGAAGAGGGACCTACTTCAGAGACAAGCCCTGTCACATTCTCAGGAGTGGAGTGGGGGGGTCTCCATGCTGGGCTGCTGGGCACAGCTTCACCCAGTGACGGTCTGGCCCCTAGCAAGGGATCTGGGCAGGATTTGGCCCAGGGCCCTTTTTCTCCTCTCAGATGACACAGGACACAGTGGAGATGCTGCATGGTATCAATCACAGCCTCCAGCTCCACTCAAAAAGGCCAGCTGTGCTATGGGGGGGCGAGTGGGGACCCCCCAGGAACATCTCTCTGCTAAGTCCTGGCAGCAGATGGGTCTTTGGTGGAGGATGCTCAGCTCCTGCAGCCCCTTGTTCGCTATGGAAGGTTCTGGGGCTCCATCTCCAGCCTGATCCAGGCCTTGGGGAACAGGATGGGGGAGCAGGGGCTGGTGCCTACCCTGACGTTCTCGATGAGGATGCTGGTGCTCTGCCCATTGGTTCCCTCGGTGCTCTGGCCGCTGCCGGCACTGCGGATGCTGCCGATGCTGCCTTCGCTGCCCACACTGTTTCTGTCTCCTGCTGCTTGGGGCAGGTGGGAAGGTCATCATCAGCGCCCCGGCATTGGGACTAACACAGAGCACAGAGGTCCCCAGCAGGGACCCATGTGCCAACACAGTGACGCCAGTAAAAACCAGCATCCCACAAGATCCCTCCGGCGACAGATGTTACATCAGTCCCTCCCACCCCCTGGCACACACAGGACAAACAGGGTGACCTGGGCTGGTAAGGGATACACAAAGGGGACATGGCCTGGCTGAGGACGTGGAGAGGGAAGGGGCTGCTCTGCGGGCTCCCCTAAACTCCCTTTCCTTCTTGTCTGGCTGTTTCCCCTTCCCTGGCCAGGAGGTGGAAGGAGAGTCTCCCCATGTGCCCCTGCATGGGCAGGGCTGGGGACAGGGGAAGGTCCCCAGCCCCTCTCCCGCCCCAGCTGCACCCCTGACCTGAGCTGTCAGGGCCCGGGGCCGTCCGGGTTAGGGTGACGCTCGGGGCTGCCTGGTGAGGACACTCGTCGGGGAGGTGCTGCAGCCCGCCGGGGGAGACCGGGAGGGCCCCCGGGGGACCCTGGCGCTGGTGCGCGGGTGCCACGCGGGGAACAACCATGCCTGCATTCAAAGACAAAACACGCGTGGTCAGAGCTCATGCGGGAGGCAGGGCAGGGGGGATATCTGAGCCTCAGTCCCCAAATTACCACCCCACCGGTGGTACAACGGTACAACCCCCTGTGCCCATCCGAGTCCTTCTTTTCCCCTCTAGCTAGCCAGGGCTGTGGGGACCTGTCTTACAGGAGGTGCTGGGAAGGCTGGGATGGTTTCACACAGGCGACTTTCCCCAGCATGACCAGGGTGACCACTGACCTGCTCGCTTACTGATGACTTCAGCGATGGAGGGGGGGAAGTATCCGACCCGATCGGTGCCTTTTTGAGCATCGTGGATGTGCCCCTTCCATCGCCCATCCGGGTGCTGCTCCAGAACCTGCCGTGGGATGAGAGGGATGGGGTTGGTACCTGGGGCCATGGCGAGGAAGGGGGACGGGAAGCGGGGAGCAGCCTCACCGTGATGACGTCTCCTGCCCGGACGTTGAGAGCAGTGGGGTCATGGAGATTCCAAAAATCCTTCAAAGCTCGGACCTTCAGGATTCCTGATGCCTCTGAAGACAAGGCATGGAGGGAAGAAAGAAGGTGCCAGAGTGCAGGGAGAAAGAGAGCAGTTCAGGGAAGGTGGAGAGAGAAAACAAGAGTGAGGAGAGGGGAGAAGAGAAGATTAACACTGCAGGAAGGACTCAGTCGCTGGACATTGCCTGCACAAAGGATACGGGCATGCCTGATGGGACTGGGATGCTGATGCCCACAGCCAGGCTGATTTAGGCCATTCAGGAGGACCACTGGGAGCTCCAAGCAGGTCCCATGGGGAAGAAGCCCCCCTCAGTGCCAGACAGTGCCCAGCTCAGCACTGGCTCCACCTCACCTCTCAGCAGCTGCTTGATGTCCTTGCTGGCGTGTGAGGTGGTGAACTGGTTCACGATGTCCAGTGCTGTCTGGTTGTAGGTGTTCCTGATGTTCACGTCGACGCCGCCCTGCACAGGAGGAGACCCAGTCAGGGCCAGATCCCACAGCTGCCAATGGACCCATGGCGGACAGAGGGACCAAGGGGAAGAGGGTGATGGCTGACCCCAGGGGCTTGCCCTCCTGTGCAGCCCTGTCCCCACCACGCTCACCTCCAGCAGCAACCGCACCACCTCCGTTTTGCCGTAGAGTGCGGCCTCATGCAGGGCCGTGCCCGTCTTCGTCTGCTTGTTGATCTCAATACCAGCTTTCAGCAGCTGCCTGGTAAGAAAGAGAGAGAGGCACGAAGAGCTGGACATGGACATCTGGGACAAGTGATGGGCTGCTTTGTGATGAGAAGGGGACAGACCCCGCATCACTGAGGCTTTGGAAACAAGGGAGGTGGGTTTGGGAGGAAGCGATACTGAATCCATGATGGGTTTTTTGGGATGGGGCAGTGTCCTGGGCTGGTGGAGGGTTACCTGATGATCTCCTTGTGCCCGTTCTTGGCTGCCAGGTGCAGTGGGGTGGTGTAGTTGGGGTCAGTGGAGTCCTTGGACTGTCCCTCCAGGAGGGCGACGCACAGATGGCTGTTCAGCAGCAGCTGAGCCACCTGCACGGGGCACAGGGGTGAGTGGTGGGATGCAGGTACCCCCACCTGCACCCTCCCAGCAAGGGACTCAGCCTCGGGGCTGGCCTTCTGCTCCCCATCCCACCACTCTCCTCCATCCACAGCCCCAGGGCTCAGCCGGAGCTGGACGGCGCTTGGCAGGGCCACACTGTCGTGAGGGGCTGTAAAAGGTCACAACAGCCAGAAATAGTCTTCCCATAATTGGGCTTTTCAGACCAAGCCCTAAAAAACTCCTGTCTCTCTAAGCCCAGAGTGCCTCTCAGCATCTCAGGGCACCCCAGAGGCACAGAGGAGTTATTTTTACTGCCCTGTTTATAGCTGCAGACATTATAGATACTCCAAAAATGGAAATATCCCCCTGGTCCCCTCCCCATGGGGCACAGGACGGTCTGGCTGGCCACACTCCAGCCCAGCCCTGTGGTGCAGTACTGGCCAGGCTGGGTTTCCTGGGACACACAGTGGCTCTGTCCCCGTGAACTGCGCTGGAGACCTCTACCAGCTGAGCGGGGCCGGGCACTCAGGGCTTGCAGGGATTAGCCAGCTCAGCCTATCTGTGTTTAGATGGGAGCAAAGCTGGGGTGGGTGGATGGAGGCTGCAGGGAACAGGGAGTGAGGACTCCTTTTTTCTTTCCCAGCCTGACGCTGCCCTGCCATGAAGCCAGGAGCAAAACCTGCTGCTCTCAGGTTCAGGATCCAGCCTTGCTCGGTGGCAGGAGGAGGCAGGTGCTGTCTGATGGGCTCTGAGGCTCAGGTGGAGGAAGAATGTCGCAGCCAGACCCAGTGCTTTGCTTCCAGAGGAACCAGCTGGCTCCAGAGCCACCCCTGGAGAAATGCCCAGTGCAGGGCAGAGACCTGCAGGACTCACCTTCAGCCGCCCGAACTCACAGGCGAGGTCCAGGGGGGTTTTCTTCGCCTTGTTGATGAGGCAGGGGTTGGACTGGTGCTGGAGCAGCATCTCTGACTGTGGGGGAGCAATGTAGTACAGGGGCTCAGCATCATCCCGCACCCCCACCTCCCTCCAGCCCCAGCATGATGGGATTTGTCACCCCCCCATTCCCAGAGAGACCTGCAGTGGGTGCCTGAGTCTCTGGGCTCTCAACTTACCACCTCATAGTGGCCATACTGCGCCGAGAGGTGCAGCGGGATCTGCCCATCCAGTGAGGCCATGTTGACAGAGGCAGCGGCGCGCAGCAGCACACGTACCGGCTCCACGCGTCCCTGCCAGGCTGCATAGTGCAAGGGGCGCATCCCTGAGGGAAAACGGGGCTCAGCAGGGCTGGATGAGGCCCCCCCAGCCTCGCTCGGAGGTCTGAGCCCATTGCCGGAGGCACAGGGCCATGCTGGGAGGTCACCCCTTACCATTGCTGTCCTTGATGTCAACGGTGGCCTGTGCCTCCAGCAGCAGGGAGATGAGGTCCAGGCTGCCACCCAGGGCCGCGTGGTGCAGTGCTGAGAACCTGTGAGACAAAGCAGGACTCAAGCCCAGCCCCGGTCCCTGCCACCCTGTCCCCACAGCCCCTGCCTGCACAGAGACATGAGCCGAGGGCTGGGACAGTCACCGTTTGTTCCTGGCTACACCCCTCCTGATTCCCTGCTCCTAGTGCCTCAGTTGCCCCACAGCAAAGCGGAGATAATGCCCCAGGGCCCAGTGAGGGATGCAGGGACCCTGTGCACCCCCTGAGACCCCATCGAGAAGGGTCCCTCACCCCCATGCCCTGCATGGGGACAAGGGATGGAGAGAGATGCATCTCCTCTCTCCAAAGCGCAGCCAAGCAGTTGAAGCCACACTGCTCGCAGCATCCTGCAAACACACCAGCCCTGTGGCTACTCCTGGCCCCTCTGCCAGCCATCCCCTCCCTGTGCCAACAGGGATGCCGGGAACCCACGGCACAGCGTGGGAGGCCGCTGGTAATGAAAGAGCCCTGTGTCTCGGGGCTGTGAAAGGGGCCTGTCTGCCTGGCACTCCCCCTGTGCTGTCACGTGAAAGGCCAAGCAAGGGGACCCTGCACCCCTAGGGATTAGCCCATGTGCTGTTCCAGAAGGTGTGGGGGCTCCAGACGGCGCCAGTCTGGGGCTCCAATGGGCTCAGCAGTGTCCCAGCCTTGTACTGGGGATGCAACCCAGCCAGCATGGCTCTCCTCCTGAACCATGGTCCCAGGACACCCCCAGATCCCTGCACAGAGTTGCATAGGAGGGACCTCCTATGAGCACCCCCACACAGGAGGACACATCCCAACAGAGAGAGCTGCTTCCTCCTTTGATGCAGCCACCATGTCCCTGAGCTCATGCCAAAAACTCTGCCTTGAAGCAAGAACACAGGAGGTCCAAAATCCTCCTTGAGCCAATCCTGTGGGATCCCTGCAGGGCCAGCTCTGCCCTGGCAGCACCTGCACAAATCCATGCTCACCTGCCCCATCATCTCCAAGCTGTGAGCAAGGCGATGCCTCACCAAGCTCACTGGCAGCATGTCCTGGTTTGAGGTAAAACGAACCTCAAACCAGGACACAGCAGCACAGCTCTTCCAACAGAGTGCCCGTTGCCATCGCCACGCACAGGTCTCACCTCCTCACCATCCCCTTTCTGCACCCCAGTGAAACCCAAAACGCCACCCACACTGTTAATACCCCAAACGCTGGGGTTTAATACCCCCCTCACGTGGCCCTCACAGGGGGAATAGACCCTTTACCCTCCTTCCCATCAGCAGCCCTCCTGGAGTTGCCTAAGCACAAGCCCTGTGCCTTATCAGAATCAGATCATTGCTTCTATTATTACTTTTTTTTTTTTCTATTAAGCTCCATCTGCACCGTATTATTTTAAGACAGAGCCATCCTGCACATTTTCAACCCCCCACTGGCCTGTTAGGACTCATCATGGACACCTCCTCCTACAGAGTCCTCAAAAAGAAAACATGTAGAAATTAGGTACAACAACAGTACATAAAACAATGCTAATAACTCGCAGGTCAGAGTTAATTCAATAAGAATAACATGCTTATTTATTTTATGGGTCTTTGTGGTTTCTTCAGCTCTCAGTACCCAGTTTATTAAGCGCTTGGATTTTGGAACTGATGAGCTACACAAATATGATGTGGTCACTTGGCAACTTTATCTTTTCTTTCTCTAACTCCCCTCAAATGAAGAGATTTTGCTGGTGGGAAATTAGACACAGACATAAGCGTGTGCAGGAAACAGGGCC
Source organism: Pedionomus torquatus (assembly GCA_013398155.1). Lineage (NCBI taxonomy): Eukaryota > Metazoa > Chordata > Aves > Charadriiformes > Pedionomidae > Pedionomus > Pedionomus torquatus. The sequence goes on along the minus strand of VZRU01009867.1, from coordinate 151,548 downwards.
AGCCGAGTGCTCCTCCGTGCTTTGACCAGCACACGGGACACTGGGCACTGGCTGGACATGTTGCACTGGCTTTTCACCTCCAGCCCTGCGGAGAGGGATGCAGAAGAGCTTTATGAAGGATTTTGCAGAATGGACTGAGCACAATCCTCAGGTTTGACCTGGGCAGGCATTGGGTCTGCTTCTGCAGAACTTGCCCTGGTTTTGGGATGCTGTTGCATTCTCTCAGGCTCAGCAACTTCCCTCAAAAGCTTTATGATGCCTAGAGCTGTGAACTGACTGGATACTGGGGAGAGCAAGCCCACCCATGCTGGGAAGAGCAGCACCCAGCACCCTGCCTGGGGAGCACTCACCCGTCCGCATCCTGGTAGTTCACGTTCAGGCGCTTGGCAGATCCCAGAAGCTCTGTGGAGAGAAGAGATGAAGGTCAGTGCAGGAGGCAGAGCCTGTGCCACCCCACACGAACCCTGTCCTGCAGCCACACTGACCTCCCAGCGCGCAGAACAGTGCCTGGCCCATCCCGGTGGCTTCTCCTCTCTCTCCACGTTCACCTCCACGAACCTTCAATGAGCTGGCACAGCTCAAGCTCAGACCCCTTCCTCCCTCTGTCCCTCCTGCTCCATCTCGGCGTGCCCCCGGGATGGGTTGGATCCCACAGCTCCTGGCACCCCAGCTCACTAGGATTGTGCTTCCCTCCCCTTTATAGGCTGCAACACCCCAAAACTGCTGAGAGGGGCATTTTTGTCCCCCACTCACTCCCTGTGCCCGCTGCTGCCACCAAACCCTGGCCCACAGACCACATGGTTGGCATTTTTATGGCTGGAGCAGAGGTTGAAGCCTCCAGCTATCAATGAGAGGATTGTGCCACCTCGGATGTCCCTGTCCCTTCGTCCATCCCTCCCTCCCCTTTGGGGACCACTGAGCGGTGGAGGATGCTCACCCCACCCTCGGCATAGCCTCACGCACACCCCCAGCTCCCCGCTCCTTCCCGCAATTAATTTGAATGAATTCCTTCCTCCCACACAGAGAGGACGTTTTATTCTTCACGGAGGGGTTGAGAGCGGATTAACATCTCTGGAATTCATCCACTAAGTCAAAAGGAAAAGAAATGGGAAGGTATGCGGGGGGCAAGCAATGCCGCCGCTCCTCCTCTGCCCTTCCAGGCAGCCCCATCGCCGAGCTGGGGAGGATTAAATGCTTTGAAAGGTTTCCGCGCTGTTTCCTATGGAAAATCAAAGTCCAAGAGCTGGGCTCTGAGCCTGGGGTGAAACAGCTGCTCAGACCCCACTGAAACATGGTGGAATCTGGGGGAAGGAGCCCTCTCCCTCACAGTCAGGCAGATCTCTGGGGCTGCAGCTCCTTCTCCCCCTCTCCTCTTCTTCCTCCTCCTCCTCTGTTCCCTTCTCTTTTCTGCCTCTCCCAAGCCCTCTGCCCACCTCGCATGGCAGGTCCCACACAAAGCCACACTCTGCTGCATGGCCCCTCTGCCAGAAAGGAGAGCAGAAGAGGGGGCCGGCTCATTCACCATGCAAATGGATAATTAAAGGAAACCAAGGAACGGGGTGTTCATTACTGCAATTTACAGTGTTTTGTAAACAGCCTAATTAATGCAAAATGGGCTTGGAGTGGCTGCTGGTGAAGGACTCGTGACTCCTTGCCACAGCTCAGGGGATCAGGACAAGATCACCCTAATTACCTCTTCTAGGGGCTGTTCCTGTTCACAGCGGCAGCGAGCAGCTCTGCCAACCTAAAAGCCCTTCCTGAAGGAACCAGCTCCCAAAACCATCACTCGACAGAGCTCTCATTTTCCCCTTGCAGCCCTGTATTGCCCCAAACTCCAGGATCTGGGATCTCCATCAAGGACAAGCTGCTTCTCTTGATCCCACCAGCCAGGAAAAAGGTAACATTTCACTTCTAAACTGTCCATTTCTGATATGAGTCACAGAGTGACCATAACCACCGACCCCTGCGGTGTTTCTTTCATGGAGCAAGGATTGCACTTGGGGTGCACAGCAGAGCCAGGAACAGGGTCAGCTGTGGTGGGCAAAGGCCTCATCCTGCCCCTCCAAAAGTCTTGTGATGGATCCTGGAAGCGGGGAGCAGGAAGGGCTGGGCAGTGCTTGCTGCTGGGGGATTTATAGAGGATGCAATCAAGATAAAATTAACAATAAATAAAGTGTTCCACTAAGCTGTAGGCCATACCCATGAACCCATCACCTTTCACTCCCTGAGCCTTTTTAATTGGGGTTTGTAAATAGGAAATTTTAAAGGATGCTCTCTGCAGGGGGAACTGCAGGCCAATATGGGTTTGCTTGCATCAGCTGCAGCTGAAAATTGCCAAGGGATCTGCTGCTGAGAAAGGGTAGGGAGGAAGAGGAAGGGCTCCTTACCCATGGCAGAGTGGAGCCAGGTGGGTGATGCTGGGAAGAGAAGGGCTGGATGGAGATGCCCACTGAGCACTAGCACATCCAAAAGCAGCAGAAACACCCTACAGCCTTGGAGGCTGGTTCTGGAATTGAGCAATCCCCACTATTTGAAGAGAGAGAGATCACCCCAAAATCCCATCACCCCTCCTACAAGGGGGCTAGGCTGTCCAGTGCTGTCCAGTGAGGTCCAGCGGGTGTCCCTGCCCACTCCCCAGCCCCAGGAGGCAGCTGTCAGTATCTGTAAGGCAAAACGCTTGTGCCTTTTCTCCTCTCCTCGAGCAACATTCCTAAAATTAGTTCCCTGCTCTGGCAGTGCAGCAAGGTCAGGATGTGGGGCAGGACCACACGGACGCAGCGCGGGTGGCTGGGAAAGCAGGAGGTCCCAAAAAGCAGAGCTGGGAGCAGCATCCCCTTTGGGGCTCTTCCCTAACATGAAAGCAGTAACACTTATATCCACCTGGGGCGGGAAGGGAAAGAGCTCATCCCTGTTTTGCAGCTGGGTAAATCGCTGCTTGGGGAGCTGGAGGGTTTGCAGCCAGGCTGGAAGGTAAAGTGTGGGTAGGGAAGGGGCCAGACACCCTGGCACCACGGGCACCAAGGCATGAGCAAAGAGAAGGGTGAAGGGATGGAGGGGAAACCAGAGTGGAGCTGGATAGCCAGGACCCTTTCACCAGCACCGTTCCACTGCGCACCTCAGCACAGTACTGCAGGCAGAGCTGGCAAAGCAACGCCAAAGGCAGCCCCTGCCTCGGCGGGCAGCCAGTGCCAGCATGGGGTGAATCAGTGGGCCAGCACAAGAGCCGCCAAGGGGGTGTCACCAGCCCCCATTGTGCTCCTGGGGACACAGTGACAAGAAGGCAGATGATGGGATGCTTCCTTACATCTCTTTTCCTCCTTCCATCCACGTGCTCCTTTTGAACGATTCCTCCATTTTTTCAGCCCCTTCTCTCTTTTTCAGCTCCAGGCTCCCCAGCCTTTCCCACCCAGACGTTTTGGGGCTCAGCAGAGGCCAGGCCATTCCTGTCACACAGCTCTTCCAAAGCAGCTGGGTCAGAGACACAGCTCCAGCCAGGAGACTGCAGATCCGGGTTGGGAAAGGGCTGAGGTGTTGGGGTCGATCCAGCCACGGCACTGGGATGGGGTAGCCAGGCTCTTCCCAACCACATCATACCCTCCTTTGGGTTTGCACCGGAGTGGGAGTACCCACTGCCCTGATCCGCATCCCCACATCCCAGGAAGATGAAACCTTGGACCCAGCACTGAAATACAAAACGCCCTGAAGGGGGATATTTTCAGGGGAAAACCCGGCTTGGCTTGCCCTGAGGGTTAACTCCGGCTGTGGATTCCCCCTGCTTGGCCCCACTCCCCAACACAACCCCTCCGGGGGGGGGTACTGCCAGTGCCCCCCATTCTGCTCTGCTTCCCTGCTCCAGTGTGTTTGCCAGCGCCTGCCCGGACAGGATGAGGCTCGGCAGCACGGGGCTGGGGCTGAGCGAGGCCTCCAGGGAGCCAGCGAGCTTCTGTGCGGCGTCTGGCTGCCAAGCGGCAGGCGGGAAGCACCTCTGGAGCGCTCCAGCAAATTGCTTACAAATGTAGAGCCTGTGTGCTCTGCCGGACACCAGCCAGGGCAAAGGCAGCCTGGCCAATCCCTCGCCAGACAGAGCTGAGACCCTCGCCCACAGCACCACATCCAGTCCAGGCCATGGGAGGAGAAGTGCTGGCCCTTGGCCTTTCAGACCCTTGCTGGTGTGGGGGGAGCTGGGATGGCACAGCACAACACAGCGTGTTTCCAACCATCCCCCTCCATTGTACTGCACTCCATGCCTCAGTTTCCCCATGGAGATGGGCTGCACCCCCATGGGGGGATGCCAGGCCAGGCTGAGCTTCCCAAGGGGTACAGGGAGCTCTCATGGAGCAGGCAGCTGGGGCAGGTGCCTCACCTATGCTGCTGGCAGCCAGCCTGGTGCAAACACCTATTCACCCCCTCAGGGTGCTCACCTAGTGCCAGCTGTGCTGGCCATGTGGAGCTAGGTGTGCCTTTGCTCAGCTTGGTCAGCAGCCCCTGTGCCAGAGTGCTGGGCACCCTGTGTCACCCTGTGCCCTTCACTGGAGACCTCATGCCCCCAGGGACACCCTTGGGCTTCGCTTTGAGGGCTGGGAGGCAGACACAGTCCCTCCAGAGCACTGATCTGCTCACTGTTTGCTGGGAATGAGTGACACACACTGGCCTGGGTTTGGCCGGGGAAGGAAATGCCCAAATATCCCGTGTCCCCCCAAGACTGCCCCTTGGAGAGTCCTGCCCTGGCTCAAACAGACAGTGAGGCTCCAGAAAGTAGTGCTTTTGCTACGACCCCTGCAGTTTTGTTCACCCAGCATTTGTCTCTGTGCGGGACAGACAGATCTATAATTGGAGACCCACCGGCTTGCCAGAGACACCTTGCAAAATTAGACCTTTCTGCTCATCCTGAGTCACAGACCCTTGCCTCTTCCACTTGCCCTGGGAAATCACATCCCCCACGCTGCTGGCTGTAAATATCCCTGTGCTATGAGCCTGGTCTGAGCATCCCTGTACCACAAGCATCCCTCAATGCCCAGCCACGAGCATCCCTGCACTGCTGGCCATGAGCATCCCACACGGAGCGATGCTCTCTCTAGGCACTGCAGGAACACCATCCTGCTGCCCTGAGTGATGGGAGAAGGATCATGTTGCTCTGAACCAAATACATGCACATCCCCTTTTGGAAAATAAAATACACCTGGGGAACCTGGGGACTATCACCACTAAACCAGCAAAGCAGCCAGAAGAGCTAATCAGCTGTGATCTTGCAGAGCACCAGCTGTCTCCAATGGTGGTGGCAGCCTCCTGAAGGCGGAGGTGGCAGCTTCACCCCACCTGCCCTGCCCAGCCTCGACCTGCACCAATGACCTGGGGTGGCCCTGCCTCAGCACACAGTGGGTTCATAGTGTCACTCAGGAGAAACTCAATGTCTTGCCCAAAATCAAGACAAGAAGTGGTGATGTCTATCCCTCTTTTGCGGAAATTGCCCTTCCCTGTCACCTCTCTGTCCATAGGCATGTCCGCTGTGGCCACCCACACCCAGCTCCTCCTGGCACAGCCTCCTGGCAAACCGGCTGCTTCAGATGCAGTTTCCCAATTACAGGTCTGGAAGAGATTTGCCTGCTTCGATAGGGAAGGAGCTCAGCCACAGAGACCTTAAGAAACTCAACCAAAGTTGCCCAGCAAGCTTGAGACAGAGGTTGGGTGACAGCCAAGGGCTCCTGACCCCAGCTGCCTGCTGCAGCCACCAGCCTGCACCCCAAATGTTGTGCCCAGCTCCTTGGGCAGGCAGGGACCCTCCTCTTTCCCCCATGGTTATGGAGGGTCAGTTTGGCTGCTGGGGTGCTGCTGCCTGGGATAGTAAGTTGAGCACCCATTCCTGCATCCTGATGCCAGAGGTGTCCAAATGTCACGGGTGGTTTCCTGCCCGCCAATGGCTTGTGCTGGGGTCTGAGGCACCGCTGCAAATGGGTTCCCCACCAACACTGACAAACAGGTCCTTCACCAAGCCAGGCACCCAGGGTGGGTCCAACTGGGGCAAAGCCACTGGGTTAACAGGCAGGGACAGAGAGGCTGTAATTGGGGCAGCAGATTCTCATCGACACAGGGCAAATAGCAGTGATGGGAGAGAACGACATGGTAGGGAACTCCTTATCTTTCCCTACATTGGCGTCTGGCAACTCCTTGAGAATAATTGGCATCTTCATCCCTTGAGAAACCCACCAAACCCAAGCATGAAACACACCAGACCCAGCCAGAGCCCTCCCTGCTTTGACGCTGTGCAGGCTGCATGATGGCGCACAAGTCCTGCTCCTAGTTTTGGCACCCTGGGTCCAGCTGGAATAAACCTGGGGGGCTCCTCGCAGAATCCTAGGGGCTGGACCCATCATACCCGCACTGTGAGCATCCACACACCAAAACACAGACTCCTTGTCTCAAACCTCAACGGCCTCCTGGCTTGAGCTCCAAATCTTTGGCTTACAGCCACACAGAGCCCAAGGTGTCCCTGCCACCAAGTTGCTTCTACTGATAGCACATCTGAGCCTCCTCTGGCGATTCTGCCTCCCTGCTTGTCTGTGCTTTCTCCTTCTCTAAGCACTCTCGTCCTGCGGTATGTTTGGACACGATGGTAGGCAATGGTAAAGGTGGGTGATAGCAAAGACTGGGAGTTCAAGAGTTCAAATCACCTCCTTTCCTCCTTCGGTTGGGCTGGGGACCCACAAAAGGTGAAGGGAAAGAGGTTTGGAGACACATGGCAGCAAGACAATGGAGTCATCTAGGAGCTTTCTTCCTTCTTTGGGCAAGGCTGGGAGCCTTTATCCCAGGGAAAACCCAACAATGGAGTTTTTTAAAGAGGGTGGCTTCTCAGAGTGCATTCATACACTGCTCACCCCCAGCTAAGCTGCCCCAAGAACCCCAATTTCCCCCCACTGCTTCCCCCCCAAGCAAAGCAGGAAAAAACAGGCAGCTTGTTCAAAGCGAAGGCTCCCAGAACAATGAAAGGAAAAGCAGAGTCGGAAACCTCGTCCCCATCTGTGCAGCTGGGAAGAAGGTGCAGCTCTCAACTCTCATTCCCAAGGCTTGGCAAGACAGGGATGGAGGGGGCAAATGCCAAGTGGCGGAAACACCACCACGGGAGTTCTCTGGGGCTGGATTCACTCCTTGCAGAAGCCAAACACGTGCTCCTGCTCTGAGTTTCAGGCCCGCAGAAGGATCTCAGATGCATGGTAGGATGAACAGTGCTTGCTCCCCTTTCCCACAATAATTTGAGAGTTCACACTGACCGGCAAAATGCATCCCAGCCCAGCTCCCCTGGCTAGGGGGAGCGGTAACACCTCCGATCCACAGAGCCAAAATTGCATCCCCCAGCCCTAGACAGGATGGAAACAGCTGTGAAACACTTTGGGTGGGGGAAGCCGGGCGGCTCCTTCAGAGATACAAGGGCTCCTTTCCCAGCTGGCCAGGGAAACGCGTTACCGGGAGGTGAAGTCACCATCCCTGCTGGGACCTGGCTATTCCGCTCTCCAGGATATGAACTCAGAGGAGCTGTATTTGCCCAGGGAAGAGGTGGAGCCTTTTCCATTTCCCCCATCCTTCCGAAAGGACAGGACGCCTCCAGAGCGGGAAGAGATGGGGCGATAGCGCTGGGGGCTGGTGGCCAAGGGTGAGCTCCGCCTGTGCCTGAGGTGCATCACTGGGCACGCTGTGGGGCCAAGAGCCACCCATGGGCTGCAGGACACAGGGACCAGCAGAGCATCTGGTCCAGCATTAACGACACACCTTGGCTCTTGTTCACCTGGTTCCATACTGGTTTCTCTGAGAGTCAGAGAAGGGTCCCATGGCTCCAATGCTCCCCAGGTACCCAGGCAAAGGGGCTGCACCTACAGACACTCTCAGTGCTCTCATTAATGCGATACCAAGCAAAGAGTGCATTTATATAATCTGCGGAGGATGCTCAACAGATTGACGAGGGCAGAAATAACACAAAAGGGACTTATGAGAGATTAGGAGAACAAACCCAGGCAGATTCAACCTGGGAAAATTGCAGAATGAAGCATCTGGGGAAAAATAATCTGACCGGCAGACAGTCAATGGGAGGAAGAAAGAGGGGAAGCAGGATGCGGGGGGACGGTGAGAGCAGTGGGAGCGTGGGCATGGAGGGGGCTGCTGGTGAGGGAAACAACCCTGTGCAGGGGGATGCTGCTTCCCAGGGTACCATCTTCCATTGCATGCCCAGGGCGGTGAACATGATACAGGCTCACAGGGGGCACGAGAGGCTCGGGGGGACATGAGAGACAAGCGGCAGGAGCCGGCAGCCAAAAGGCTTGCCTTGCACAGGAGGATTAGGGCAGGTCAGTGAGTCTGGATTTGCTGAGCAACAGTTAATTAGGGAGGGCAGGCAGCGACGCAGCAACCCACCTACACCTGGAGGGTTTTGACGCTTGAGAGGAGCACGTAGCTATTTATTTCATGGTTCTAACAATGAGCCCCAGATAAAAATTAGAGCAGTCAAGAGTGGCCAGCAAAACCCTGTGAGCTCAAAGGAGTGAAGTGAGGTCCAGCCCTCTGCTGTAGCTTGGATGGTTGCAGCAAATCATGCAGCTCCTGGGGGCAGTGGGGCAAGGCTGAGGCTGGGGGACAAGGCTGCCATGGCCCTACAGCACTGTCCCCATCCCTGCCAGCCTGGTATCTACACATTGCAACTGGCTCCTGGGAGCTGCTCTGGCCAGTGGAGCCAGTGCCCAAAACACACAGCGATGTGGTGGCTAGAAATTCTGTGACATCCTCCCACTTTGGCCCCAGAGAAGCTTCTGTGTGCCTGGAGCAGGCACTGTCAGGGAAGACGGAGTGGCTGTCCCCACCCTGGATGCTCTAATTTAGGCAAGGCACACACAGGATGGGAGGGGAAGCACTGGGAGGTGAAGCTGTTTGCTCGAGGTCACACAGAAGGTCGATGGTTCAAGTGCTGTCACTCCTTCCCGAAGCCCCAGCAGCCAGGAATTGAATTTTCCTCACAGCCCCCCTCCCGTCACCGTCCCATGGGCAATCAACTGTCGGCAGCCGACGACTAACCTCGAACTGCTGCTGGCGGCCCTGTGGCCAGGGTTTGGAGTCACACGCAGTTAAAAATACCTTGCGGATGCCTTTCCTCAACTCTGACCCCACAAGCTGGTGCTGCTGCCAGCCCCACTCAGGGACGTGTTGGTGGGGTCCCCTGGGATGCACACAGTCATGTCTGCATGGGGCCAGGGGCAGATGCTGCCTGGGTTTTCTTCCCTACGAACCAAGGAGTCCCATGCCTGCCTCTACCCTCTATTGCCCAATCCAAACAAGAAGCTCTTTGCTTCCTACAGCCACCTTCCAGCAAACGATGCATGGGCTATTCAGCTCCATCTGAATCACAGACGGGATCTGAGCAGCTTGAGCAAACTGTTTCCTTCCCTTCCAGGCAGAGCTGAACTATGGCCTCCAACTCCTTCTGGTCCCAAGGGATGGTGGATGGGTGATCGCTCCTGAAGATGCCATGAAGCTGCAGCCATTTGTGGCATCTGCATTGAGAAAGGGCAAGAGGATCTTACCCAACAATGGCTGCTTAGGGGTCCCAAGCCATGAGGGATGGGAGTGATCCCTCTCCAAATCCCCTCTCTGGCAATGGCAAGAGCGCAGAGGGCACCCATTGCTCTTTGCTGCTCCCATGGCATGCACAAGGTCACCTCCCAAGCAAGTGGGAACTGCCCAGCCACTCCACACTGCCACCAGAGGGAAGGGGACAGGTGTGTCCCCAGCAAGCACAAGCCAAGCTCCCTCCAGCCTGGGACAAACAGCCCAAGAGAGACGAACCCACCACTGCTCTCTCCTCTCCCTGCCAAGACTGGGCAAGGCAGTGTGGCTTTGCCTGTGCCCAGTGTGAAGGCTCTTTGCCAGCCAGGTGAGACCCTCTGGCCACCTGCCCAGGCTTCCAGCTGGCTGGGCAATACCAAGAAGTGGGAGAAGCCATTGCCAAAATCCAGCAGAGCATCTAGCTGGTGGCAGTTTCCTTGTGCTTTGGCTGGAGTGGGATGTTTTCACCCAGCTGGGGCAGCAAGTGGTTCCCCCAGCAGCAGGTCTGCAGCAGGACCCTGTTTGCAGGGGACAGGAGAGGGACACAACAGCTATGGCACCACAATGCCCAACACCACCCTGCATGTCCCCAAGTGGAATCATCAATAAATCCATTTAGCAGCCATTGATGTGGTATGCCCTGGGAGAGGTGTCCCCATCCCCTTGGTGGAAGTGGGAACCCACACCAGGACCCCACACCCATCCTGCCATCCCCATGGGGGCCTCGGCGGCTGCTGAGTTATTCCGGGTGCTGCGTTCCTGCCTCCCTCCCCTTGTCCCAGCTGCTCCAGGGCCAGCAGGGAGGGCAGCAGGATCCTCCCATTGCCCAGCTCAGGCGCCGGCCAGCAGCTGCTCAGGGACCAGCTGGGGACGAGGGTGACACGGAGCAGTCCAGTCCCCCCACGTACCATGGGAAGGACAAGGTCTGATTTACAGCAAGGTCAAAGGCATCAGAATACAACTGCGAAGGATAAAGGGGGGTTGGATCTGAGGAACCCCAGTCCATGGGCTGAGCTCCAGTCATCAGCTTCCCAGTCAGGGAAGGGGTTGGGGATACATTGACAACTCCAAACTCCTTAGAAGCCGGCCCACCTTAGCACCAGAGGTAAACTGAGGCAGAGAGAGTATCTCCTAACCCTCATCAAACCAAGGTCTTGCCTGGCTTCCTGCAGGGACCCTGCTGCCTGCAGGGACACCTCTTCCAGGTCACCCCCCTCCATCCCGTCCCCCTGCCTCACCCCGGCCCAACCCAGTGGTGGTGGGATGCAAGCCAAGGCCTGCCTGCTCCCTGGACCCCTGCCGGCAACCTGATCTGTTTACGCCTTCCCAGCGTGGCGGGTGCGTGTCGGGAATGGCCCCGGCAAGCCCGAGTTGGCGGCAGAGGCAGGACGTGGGAGCTGAGTGCCGAAACCCCTGCCTGCCGCCTTTAAGCATCCCGAGGTGGGGTGGCAAGGAGAAAGAGGGGGTGTGCAGAGGGAAAAAGAGTCCTCCCACCTCCCTTTTCTAGGAAAAGGCACCCCTTCTCACACTGTGACACTTTTCCTGCAGCACCCCATGTCCCCCACCTTGGCCAGGCACCCACAGAGGGTTGCCTCATTCCCAGGCCCCGCCAGCAAACGGTTTTCCAAAGCGTGCCAGCCCTCCTGGGAAAGTGCTGGGAGAGCGAACCACCACTGGAAGTTGCATGTCCCTTCCTAGTCGACTAGACGCCAGCTTTGCAAGCACATGGCTGGCCATGCGTGGAGCTCAGGGGGCTAATGGCCACACACTGGTCCCCATCCCAGTGACTGGGTTGTCCCCAAGTGATGCTAAGCAGAGGCACCCACCCGCACTGCTCGTGGGAGATGTTTAACCAGGACAATACTCATGGGTGACACCAACACCCAGTGTGAATTCGTCCCCATGAAACCACAGGCATTCAGAGCAGGCTGCAGCGGGATGGAGAAGAGCCACAACTCTGGGGGTTTGGAGCTGGGCAACCCCATGTCCACACCAGGTTTGGGGTGAAAGGAATGGAGAAGCAGCTCCAGCACATCTGTGTGCAGCCCAGCAAATGCTGCTAAATATAATCAGTGGGACAGATGCTCCAAGACAGGGAGCTGCATGTGCCCCAGCACTGCCAAGGAGGAAGCTGAGGACTCCCCTAAGGCGTGAGCAGCCCTTGGTGTTTGGTCACAGAGCAAGGTCGGCAGCAGCTCCTCCCCAAGAGGAGCCTCTTCCACTACATAGAGGAGCATTTCCCTTCTTTTTAACCTGGCAGGATAAGTGGGTGCTCATTCAGGGAAGCCAAGAGGGCTCATGCAGCCCTTCCCACCCACGTCAGCCCAACAAAACCAAACCCGAGGTGCTTCAGGGCAGCCAGAACAGCCTGGCTGCAGCTCCGAGCAATCCCCACTGCCGCAGCTGCGCTGGTCAGGTTCATGGTGCACTCATATTCCCTGTGTAGGCAATGATTAGCTGCTGGGGAGGACTCTAGCCCCTTTCAGAGGCCAGCAAGGCCAATGATGCTAATGTGGTCCAGCTGCAATAGGGATGCATCTTGGGAGGCTCCCAAGGGGTGTGAGCTGGGTGTCCTGCCCAGGGAGAGAGGACACCCACAGGAGGGGAAGGTCCATGGGGCTCCCAAACCATGGTCTCCCTATTGCTGTTTGCACCCAATTTGGCTCCAGCTGGAAAACCCCCTTAGGTCTATTCATGCCCATCCTGGCAAAGAAACAAGACAGTGCCCCAAGATGGGCTGCTCAAGACAGAGAATGAGGGCTGAGAGCAGATCCTGGGACAGATGCTCCAATGGGGCAAGAGGCACCTGCAAAGCAGATAGAAGAACCCAAGCCAGCTCTGCCACTGGGCTACCTCTGTATCAGGTACCCAGGACCTGTGCCATGCTTGCCAACTGCCTTCTTAAGCAGACAGGACACCTTACCCAACCGGCCATGCCTGTGGTCAAGGACAGCATTACAAAACCCTGGGAATTTTCACCCCCCCGTGGCACAGCTGGGGTTGGCCAATATGGGCTCTGGCTGCCAGGATCGCAGCCGGAGGGGGGGAGAGGCTGGGGCAAGGGTCTGGGGATGGCAGCAGCACAGGGGGCTGCACACTCTCTGCACAGCCTTGGCTGCGGCCTGGCAGGGGAGCGGCGCTGGCAGGGCTTGGCGGAAGCGCAGCCGGACGTGTTGCACCAGGCCTGGGATGCCGTGGCAGCCGCATACCTGCCCCGCGCGCAGGTTTTCCCGGCTCCCTTATCTCCGCATCGAAGCTGCGCTCGGTTGCAGCTCTGGCCTTTCTCCCCCCAGGGTGGCAAACAGCTCGGGGTGCCTGTGTACCCACCCTGGGCACAGGCTGCCACTGCCCTGGGCATCCTGCGTGAGCCAGGGATGGGCGAGGATGTCCAGCCCTTCCCCAGGAGCGTAAAGATCATCCCAGCAGAATCATTTCCAAGCAGCCTGGGCATCTCCAGACAGGTCTGTGACTCACCAGGACACTTCAGCAATGCCCAGGCGATGTTGCAGCCTTAAGGTTCAAGCAGGTCCCACCCTCTCCATCCCAGGTGAGATTTTTGGGGGAAGCCAGGATGGGATTTCGGGGAGTGGGAGTGCTTGCAGTTCTTCCCCAACCCCCTTGGCTTGCCAGAGCAGCCAGAAAAAAAGGTGGTTTACTGTTATTTAGTTTCTGCCCCTTTCATACTCCTTTGCTGGAGTTTTTGCCAGCGGCGGTCCTCAGGTCTGGCGGGGGGCCAGGCCAGCCGAGGCGCTTTTAAAAACAAAGCAGGGCGCGTGCATGCACACACACACGCACGGCACCCAGCCCCTCTTTTAACTCTTGCTGGGGCGACGCCACATGGAAGATGGTTTCCAGCCGGCCAGGAGCGTGCTACTGCACACTCCGGGCCAGCTGGAAACCATCTTCTGCAGGGGATGTTGTCGATCGCTGCTGAGATCCAATAATTCACTCCCCCTTTCCCAGGGGAAACCTTCTTGCGGCACCAAGATCCCAAGGGAGAGGTGTCAGGAGTGATGCTAGTGATGCTGTCGTGGTCCATGGGGACCCACTTGTCCTAAAGAGGGATGATGCTACAACCCTCTTCTAGGTCACAGCTGAGATCTTTGGGCCCAGCAGCCCCACAGGCATGAGGAGGAGGAGAAGGAGTAAGAACACAACCAGGTTTTCACCTAGAAGCAGCTTCTCTCTTGGATGGCAGGAAGCCACCAGAAAGTACTGGTGACACGCACACAACGTCCCCAAACGCACAAGGCCAACTGCCTTTTTGCGCAGGTCGCTGTGACCCAAAAAGTCTTTATCCACCAGCTCCCTTCCACCCACAACCAGCCCCGTGCACCCAGCACGTTCACAAGTCCAGGTGACGGGACGCCTGTACTGGTGATGCCCTTGCTGCATCCCCTCCTCCCCTGCCTGAAAGCAGCCCTGGGGAGCACCGTCCCCATTACGGTACCCATGTGCCACCAGCAGCCGGGCACATTCCGTCCCATGGCTCAGGGCTGTCCTCCCTGTCTGTCTTTGAGCTGTTGGCATCCAAATTGTCCCATGTTTCTGGGTCAAGCAGGCGAAAGAGCCTCCGCAGCCCTTGTGAATGTGGAGCCGAGCCCCCTGGTCCAGGCTGAGTCATTGGGAAGTGCCCAAAGGATGGAGATCCCCTTCCTGCCCCAAACCTCAGCCTCCTGTCTGTGACACTAGGGATGGCTGCCAGGCCAGCTCCATCCACAGCCCTGAGGGACCTCCACATTCCTGGAGAGATGAGCAACTTGCAGGATGCCCCAGGGCTGCCCATGGCAACATGGCCCAGGGCAGTCCTACCAGAGCCCCTATTCATCCTCTTCCCTAGAGTTAGCCCTTTTCCTCTCACCACTCTCTTACCCAGGCACGGAAAAGGCAGCAGGTGGCCCAGACTGCCAACATGAAGCCACAGGCTGCCCTGCCAAAGGATTTTTAAAGAATCAGGGCAGAAATACAGATGTGGGAGGGGAGCAGATATAGACCTGTGAACAGGGGGAGATGGGGTGCAGAGGGGCACACAGCTGGGTGCCCCAAGGAAGCTGATCTCCCTGCATGGCACTGTTTGCTCACGCCTTATCTCCCATGCTTGGTGGGGTGACGCTTTCCCTGGCTCTGGGCACACCGGTGACAGCCGGGCCCCTTTCCAAACACACCACCTGTTAGAGGCCAGCTTTGAAAAGCAACCACTCATTCACTCCTTTTGCCATTGCTGCCCACATGGGGCTCTTCCTTCCTGGGGAGGGAGGGGGAAAAAAGGGGGCTAAACCCCACCAAGCAAACACTAGGCTGCTAGAAAACACCCCCATTCTGGGGAAACCAGGGGCCACGGGAAGAGGAAGAGCGAAGGATGGACCCCCATCCCCCTCACCCCATGCTGTACAGATGCAGCCCTGCCGCCATCCATCCCTGCAGCACCCACACTTGCCGGAACCTTTGAAGCCTCTTTTCTCTCCCTTCCTCCCTCCCACCCACCCACCACGGGCTGGTTCAAAAGCAGGTTTCGGCAGGCTGTGGGGCGGTGGGGTCCCTGATGCAGGGCTGTTGCCAGCCAGGCTCCCCTGGGCACGGCGCCTCACCCCGCTCCTGGCTCACGCTCGGCGGAAGAGGGAGTTTTGCCCGTTTCGGCAGAGTTTCTCAGCGTCTCTCCGCAGGCGTGCCCACAGCCCTTTCCAAGCTGGTGTGCGGCTGCGGAGCCGGTCCAGCCCGTCAGACCTACAGCACACAGGGAGAGGAGGGGAGGACACAGCTGAGGACTCTTGGGAACTCGTCCTCAAAACTTGGGCTTCAAGGGGCATACCCAGGGTCACACTTCAGCTTGGTGGCAGAGCCAGGTCCAGCCGCCTGCACTCCCTGGGGCAGGGTGCCCAGACGTCCCTGCGCCACCAGGGAAAGCCATGGTGTGTAACACAGCCTGAAATGGTAAGGGTCCTGCCTGAGGCTCTGGCTCTTCCCCTCAAGGAAAGATGGAGCACCCAGGGCTTGGAAAAAACCTCCCTTGGGAGCAACAGCAGTGGATGGGGAGATGGCACGATGAGCGTGCTGGCCAGCACAAAGGCACATTCAACATCATCGCAAAATAACCAGCAAACTACAAAATGGAGCAGCTTCTTCCCCAAATATCTATGGAGCCACTGCCGCTGAGAGAAGGAAAAAGCCTGGCAGGACACGAAGGAAGGGCGGGTGTTCCTGCAGAGGATGGGGACACAGAGTGCTGGTGGCAAAGGCTAACAAATCACAGGAGAGATATTAAACCTCACGCTTCGGGGCTTAAGCTGATATAGCTACTAGGGATTAGGAGGAAATTTAAGAGGGAGGGAGCGAATTATCCCCCATCTGCCTGCTGCAGTCTCATCGCATGCAGAGAAGCATCGTCCTTCTCCCACCCAGCTGGATGGGTGACAGCAGTAGCATCTGAGGGTCAGTACCACTCTTGGGAAAACTCTGCTGTGCTTTGTGCTGCCAGGACACAGCAATGAGGGGCACCAGCCCAGGTGTAGGGATGAAGCCAGGACCGCCTGCTAGCTTCTCCAGCATTTAACACCTTGCTAGGTCACAGTCCCAGGTGCCCACCCCTGTTCTTGATATATCCAAGGTCTGGAAAGCTCCAACAGTAGTGGTGAAATGGTACAAGTGGCCGGCCCAAGTTGGTCAGATCATCCCGCAACAGCCCCGGAAGGGCTTTGCTCCCTGTCCTTCAGAGTTTAACGCCAGTTTGCTCAGCTGCCGCCCTTTCTTTGCACTTCGCACACGTTTAAACAAAAACCTTCACCACTCCCTCAAGGAAGGCAAACAGTGAATCCAGCTCCCATCGCCGTTTACGGTTCCTCCAGCCCCTGGCTATCTTGGGGGCATCACCTTTCCCCAGCATCACCCCAGCATCCCCCCCCCGTCCCCTGTCCCTTAACCCTGCACATCCAGGGATGGGGATATGCAAACCTTGTCCAATTCCAGAAGCTGTGACCCTTTCCCAGGGATGAGAGCCTTGGCCGGGGAGCTCTGCCTCTCGCCTCCCTGGGGAGCCCCAGCCCCTCTGTGTCGCAGCAGACGCCCTGGCCCAGCCAACTGGCGCATTGTTGGTGAGCACGGCC
>VZRU01009867.1:87816-128755 GCA_013398155.1 Pedionomus torquatus | reverse complement strand
AGCCTAATAAAGCTAGACAGCTTTTGCTGCATGGTACCACTGGATTATCATCAACTAATCAGATTAAAAACACGCGGAGACTGATTTTATTCACGAAGTGCCCAGTCTACAGCTCCCTGGGGGGAGTTGCAGAGATCTGATACCTCTTTGATCCACGCCCTGAGACATTGACCAAATGATGGTTTCGTGAGCAACCCCAATAAGGGGGATCCTCAGCAAGGAGCAGGAACTGACGTTTCAAGACACACCCTGTCTTTTCAGTTGGGGAATAAAGAGATTATTATGCACATCTAATTATAAATGTCAACATTGTAAGGCTTCTGTGTTGAAGCACGAAGCTCTAAGTAAGGCTTCTGTGTTGAAGCACGAAGCTCTAAGTAGCCCTGCTAAGAAGAGCTGTGAAGTGAAAGGTCTCGTTATTCCTCCTGTGAGTTTTGCCAGAGCTTGTAAAGCGCAGTGACATTTATAATAATCCCCTGAATTTATGTAGCACCTTTTGTCCTTTTAAGGATCTTAATTAAGCTTTGCAGCTCCCCAAGCACAGACTAAACCCACTTTGCAAAAGAGGAGACCGGGCCTTGCTTTGTACAAAACGTGCATCATGTTTCAGGCAGGGGTAGGACTTTTCCTCCCCAGTCACCTCTGGGAACACACAGTTACACCACAGTAAGGACACGCGGCACTGAGGATCCCACCCAAAGGTTACGCTGCTTCAGCTACACCTGCAATGGTAAAACCAGGTAATTGAAGCTTTAATCTCTGGGGTCATACAAGACTTTTGAATGGAGGGTTTAGCCCCGGATCTACTCATAATCCACAATTTCTAGTGCAGTCTGTGAACATTAAACCACGTATTGAAGCCTGATGCCTTTGATTTACGGCCCTGCCCACAGGCGGGCAGCAGAGGGAGAACGAGCCAGAAGCAGCCCCCATTTTCTATCGCATTTCTCTCAGCTTTCCGTTGGGCTCTTGAAGGTTGAACATCTTGTGAGTGAGCCCAGCACAAAGCCCTGCCAGAGGCTCCAGCTGTGTCCACCTTGCAGAGCCGACAGTCCCACCGTGACAATTATTCCCCTGCGTCCGCAAAGCAGGTGCTGAGAGCATCGATTGAGTCTCCACTGCAGAAAAACCCCTTTTAACAACATTTTGCTACTTCCCTGCATGTTTGCATTCCGGAGGGAGTTTTTGGGATGCAGGCATCCTCGGGTGGCCGTCCCTGTCATCAGCACCTGCAGGAAGGTGCCCAAGCCAGCACCAATTCGTGTTCCCTGGTCTTCCACCCGGGCCAGGCTACTCGGGTCCAGCCGGACCCCTGCTCCGGCTTGCGGCTCTTCAGGTCGCTGTTGCCATCTAGAGGCCCCTGTTACAACGATCGTCTCCTTGCAAAGCGTCAGGAAGTCGTTATTGCTGTGTTTGGTTTTTCTTATTCAATGCAACATTTGAAAGCAGCTTTTGTGGGTTAGGAACTAAGGGGGAGGAGTAGATTAGTTGCTCCTACAGTCGATATGGTTCTTTGACTCAAAATTGTCACTGCACAATGCCTTTGCCAGCTCCCTCTGGCCCATGTCTTGTACCACTGATTGATGGCCACAGCTTATCCTGGCTCTTCTTGCTCAAACCCCTCCTCTGTATTCTGAGATTTACCTTTATTGTTTTTTCACTCTCCATCCTCAAAACAAAATGATGAATTTTCTCCCAGGGAGGGATGGAGGGAAGCAGCCCCACCGGCAGGAGCGATGCACACAGCAGCATCTACAGCAGCTCTGCTGTCATCACTGGACCCAGGTGAGGCCACAACAAACAGCTCCGAGATTTGAGAGTGCAAAACTTCTTCCAAGTCTCACCCATGAAAACCAAAGTTGGAAAGTTGTGGCAATCTCATTCCCATCCAGCAGGAGCGGGTAGGAGGTCTGCAAAGGCCCATACCAGACTTTCAAAACATTTTAAGTATGTTATGAACCAGCTGTCTGGAGATATGCTTCTCCCCTCTCAGCTGTGGCTCATGCTCCTCCTTTTGCTGCTGTTTAAAGCCGCAGAAAATACGCTCAGTTCGACCCAAGGACATGGGGCTACAACCCCAAAGCTCCTCTTGCACTCGGGTAGGGGAAGGCTTGGGCTGACATGAGAGTGGAGGCAGCCACACAGGCAGAGCAGACTCCCCAGAGGCAGGCAGGGTTGCTTTCCCTAGGCACGTGTGCAGATGCCCAGACACTCCTAGTCTGGAGTCAGAACAGGACTGGAGACTAGTTTCTGCACACCCATGAGGACAACACCACCATGGTAGAGGCTGTGGCACCCAACAATGGCACCATAGTATCTGTCCTGCAACAAGGAAGGTGCAGGCTGAGGCAAAGCCTCTCCTGCGCTGAATCAGACCATGGCAGAAAACAGGTTAATGCCCAGATTTAAAGCCAGCCCTAAGAACCCTCTTTGCAGGTCCTGACATTCGTTCCCACAGTGAATGGCTTTGCTGAGCACCGAAAGGGGACGGGTGCCCCACTGCTGGATTTTGGTACTGTCTGTGAGCAGCCCAGCAAGCCTTAGGCTCATTCCTAGCATTCAGCAGTCACATCCCATTCCCAGTGACCCTTGCTTTCTCAAGCATCCCTCTCACACAATGTCCAGGACAATCATTTCCCACTTGGGTCATCACTCCACCTCGTTGGCTGCAATGTCTAGGGCAAAGTGAGAGAATGACAGGGGAAACACACACACAAGGTACTTATCTATGCATTTACTCCATCACTTTTATAAACTCTCCTGGCAAGAGCTGCTGCTGGAAGAAGCCCAAGGAGAAAAACTAGGGGGTTTGACCAAGAGGGAGACGCACTGCCCACAAGGATGCTGTAATAGGCTGGTTTGGCCTCAGACACCTCCTGACCCCATACTGTGCACAGCACAGACTGCTTTCTGCAGTCGTCTTGAGCTGTCCACCACCACCACCAGGGATTCAATGGCAGGACACATCCCAGCCCTGTGCCAGAATCTGGACACAGCTCCACGGGCACACATCCCACAAAGCTGAACGTCAGCCACAGTACATAAAGCAGCAATGACTGCCCTTTACAGAGCTGGTGGTACCTGCTGGTGGCAGACAACAACATAAATTACCTAGAGTCAGTTCTCCGGCAGGTAACAGGGCTTTGGAGGTGATTTAGAAAGCTCTGCTCAGCTAGTCCTTTACAGAAAGCCCTCACACACACGACCTCAGGTAACCAGCCCTCAGTTACGTGTCTCCACTGGAGACCAGCTCCGAGCTCCCTCAAAAAGCAACTCCACAGCTGCAGCTCAAACACATGTGAGCTGGGAGTTAGAGCCTGCACCAGCCTCTGCCCTGGCACAGCAAACCCTACACACAATCCCTTCCCCTGCATCCCTGTGGGAACTTGGGCAGGTGCTGGCACGGGTCTCTCAGCAAGAGCAGCCTTCCCACGTGCCAACGCTTGGCTCCCGCCAGACTCACCTCTCCCCGGCACACGTGTGCTGCTGCTTGCACTGTCCTCCCTGTCCGCCTCCTCTCCTCCTCCTCCGAGAGCTTCCTGGTGCTGACAGCCACTTCTTTCTGGTCCTGTGCCTTTCTTTTCTCTCCGTCTCCCTTCCTCAGTCCCTCTCTCAGGAAATTAAAGATAATCCTCCCTTTTCTTGCTGCCGGATTCCCTGTTTAACATTCGCTGCGTGCGCTTGCACTGATTCAAAACGGGATTAGACTTTCTGTTGCTTTGATGTCAGTTGGGCTTTGCACTTAAGGCAGAGGGGGAAAAAGAAAATGTCTGTTAACAAACCTTCTGGGTTCTGCCCATCCACTTGCACCCATCCTGGAAATGAAGGTCAGGCATGTTTACCAGCAGAAACCAAGTCCCCCTCCAAGATCAGCCTGGTGGGAACAGGCTGACCTGCAACCACAGCACCACAGTCCCTACGCCAGCCATTCTTCTCTGAAAATACTCAATTTCCACCCTGACTTTGTTATCATCCAACAGCATGGAGGCTGAATGGCTCCCATCAGAAGGGAGGTGTCATTAATCATTGGAAAACCACAACTCGTTGACTGTCAGTGAATATTGCAACCTCCAGCTGCCGAACGGCAGGGAACACGTGGGCCACCGGCATCGCTTCAATAGAGATCGGGGCCTGGTGCTCCCCACCGGGAATACCCTGAGCTGCTCATTTCTAAGGGAGAAGCAGGTGCTGCAGGGTGGTTAAAATGGAAATCCATACCCCAGTCCCTGTGGCATAACACTTGTCCAAAAGTATCCATAGAACACTCCAAAATCGGGCATTTCCCTCTGCTTCCTCAGGCCTGAGCTTCTCCTTTTGGACTTGGGGTTATTTCCACTGGCCAATACCTCCAATACCAGTCCAAAGCAGACAAAGAGCATTTTTGTCATGCTGTTTGTGACAGTCTTTGATTTGCCTCTGAGACACTGCTCCTCAAGTCCATGATGTCCAAACTAGCCTGCAGCACCATTTGGAGCCGGGGCACAATGTCCCTCATCCTTGTCCTGCGCTGATCTCATGCCAGAAAAAAAGAGCCTTTTACATGGGATTCTGTGGAGCCGCAACCAGGGCTGGGATCTGAGGGTGTATGCTATTCCTGCACATCCAGGACAGCCCTTTCCCACAGTCTCCAGGCACTTGCAGGTTGTTTCCGCTGCCTGACGCTCCGTCTCTGTTCCCATCTGAGCTTCAATACACAGTCAATTGGGTCTTCCTCTAGGTAACAGGCAGATCCGGAGGCTGCAGAACTGGAGATGTTTGGTTGCAACTATCCCAGCAGCTTCTGGAGGATATTTGAGAAAGCGGTTCCATGGATGACCACAGAGAAGACCCACCAGCCCAGTACCCAGGGAGAAGCACAGCCAGTGCCGGCAGAGCAGAGCTGGGGGCACACCTAAGCTTTCCCCAAGATCTGGCACCTGTAATCCCTCTGACATCTGCACCACACCAGTGTGCTGCAGCCCAGACCGGCACCGCCAGCACATCGGGCATCCTCCAGGATTGCCCACAGACTCAGGATGTGCCTCTCCCAAGAGCACAGTGTCTAATCCATTTTGCCTGGTGCACGCACACAGACTTGATTAATGTTTGCAATGAGCTCCATCCATCATCGGGGAGTAAAGGAGATTAACTCTGCAGCACGCCTGCCTCGCGTTGATCCCATTCTCCAGGCCTCCTGATTAATGGTGAGGCCGCCTTATCTGTCAGGCCAGGAAACACGAATATCCGGGTTGACTGGGGATGAAGGGAAGCTGCAGGCGCTCAGGCTGCAGACAGGGTGCTGCCAGCTCGGCCGTGGCATGCTCTGCCATCAGGCCGTGTCGATGCGCTCCTGCTCCCTAGGGCTGCCAGTCGCACTCCCTCTTCCCGTTGTTCTTTCCCTTTTTGCACCCTCCGCTCCTTCACGCCGACAGGGATGGCCAGAGGGAGAACAGCAACCAGAGCACTTATGCACTGTGGCAAGAATGCCACAAAACCCAAACTCCGGGGTTCCATTTCCCGTTGATGGTCAGGGGGAAAGATGTCGCTCCCTAGCCACAGAAGGAATTCAGATGAGTTGATTTGGAGGCCTAGAATAACCCAAAAAATACCCTCCTGGGGCTGCAGCTGACCAGTGCTGTGGAGGGCAGCCGCTCGGCTGGGCTCTTCCCCGAGAGATTGAGTGTGTTAAGTGGATGCAGGGAATTAGCAGTGCCATCTGGACAGACTCCAGCTCCTGCCCCTGGCTCACTGCTGACGCTTCATTAACAGCTCCCTCCTTTCAGCTCCCGTCTCCTTGGCTTCTGCCACGATCAGCTGGGCTGGAGTTTTGTTGTCTTGGGTTTTTTCCAAGTGGAAATTATTTCTCATTTCTTTTAACAATCAGGACACAGAGAAAGAGGCAGGAGAAGAAGGAATTTCTAGGAGATGAAAGGGCAGGATTAAGGACACAGCTTTCGCTTTGTTATCCCTCTAGTGTGCCTAAGAAATTCCTTTCAGGAGAAGGCTTTAATTAACTATGTTTTTCTGACAGGAAAGAAACCTGGACTAAGAGATAGGTTTGGTTTCTTGAGTTTGATGACAACCCTGGTGCAACCTCAGCAGCCCAGATTCATACACATACATGCTTTTATACAAAACTTTGCACAATACATTTCAATTTGCTTTACAAATTGTCACCCCAGTCTGGAAAAAAAGGGCACAGAAGAAAAAACAAACCAGGCATGAGCAAGGCTATGGTGCACGTTGCCAGCGGGAAGAGGATCCGAGTGCATTGAACCACAGTGTTATGGTGGCTCAAGATGTGGGAAGGAGCCTTTGCATAGAGGAATAACCCAGGGCAGGAGGCAGTAGAAATATCTCCATTGCCTTCTAGACCAACAGCCTTTCTCACACAGCAGGAAAAATCAGGGGGAGAGGAGAGAAAGAGGCCCAGTGGCAAATTGGGACATTTAGAAAGCATTGCACTGATGTATCTGCATCCTCTGCTGCCGCAAAACCCTTCAGGAACTGAGTCAATCAAAAATAACATTTGGGTCTGATTTTTATCCAGATGAACTCCCTCCAAATATTTTAAGGCAACCAGCAAAATGGCCAACTTCTGGCTTAACCCTTCTTGTAATACCTGCACCGAGTCTGAAAGAAAGTATACTCTCAGAAAACATCTTGCTTTGTGAGCTTGACCTGCAAAACTGGATGTGGTACCGGGTCTGCCCATCCCCAGCACCACCCCAGTCACCTCCCTGCGCCCTGCCTCTGCCCTGACCCGCTTAGCCTTCCTGCAGCTCAACTTTTACATAGAGACCTGGACACAAAAGACTGAAAATCCACAGAGGTTTGCAGAGGAAGCCTCACCTCCACCTGACACAACAACAGTAACTCCTGTCAGGGAAACACCTCACCTAGTCCCTCCGAGAATCACATTTGCCTTTTTTCAAGCCACATTAAACAGGGAGCTCACAACCAAACCCACGTCTTGCTCCTCTCCTGTCTTTCCAACTAATGAACTCCCGGCTGATAACAGATGCTGATGGCTGTTGCTAAAATGCCTGTCTCTGCTCTTAGCGTTTAACAGCCCAAGGGGCTAAGTGGTTTACCAATTACTGTTTTCATAAATAAGCATCATTTTAGTTTTTCATTATCATTTTAAAAGGTTCCCACCTCTTCCAGTGCCCTCAGCCACTGCCTCCAACCCTGGCAGATGTCTCTGTTCCCAGCGGCAGCACAAGGCACATATGGCTGATTTGCCAGGGTGAAAGAAGAGAGGAAAAAAAAACATCTGGCTGCTCCAGCAACCCGACTGCCAAAGCGAGCAGAGCTTTTCCTGGGGCCTGCAGGTCCCCATCAGGAAGGTTTCCCCATCCCATGCTACCACTGCTAACAACTCTCCTCCCCGCACAAGACTTGTCTCACTTGTGATATATTCCTTATTCGTTTCACAGGTTTTGTGCTTCTCCACACCTTCTCCAACTTCAGAATTTTCTGGGAGACGCTGTATTAAGTGCTTTACTAGACTTATGGTAGATTCAGCGTACCACAGCTCAAAAATCAGCTATTACTTCTTTTCTCCCTCCCGCCCCTCCTCAGAATCAGGCAGCAGGATTGCAGTCTCTGGTTATGAAACACCAACTCTCTTTTTTGACAGCTCTGTCATAAATCCTCACGCTTGGATTTGCAATTTCATGTGACAGCTCTTTCCAGGCAGTGGCTCAAGTTTATCTCATCTCCCTGACTTGAACGTTTCCGGATTTTTAGTTTTCCTTGTTCTTGGATCTGCGATCTCCATTTCCAAGTTCAACATCAAGCTTATTGAAAAGGAAGACAGAGAGCTCATTTTGAGTTGGGCAGATGTCTGTTCTTGGTCATCAAACCCCTGTATCAGCCCCGCCTGTTCTGCCTCCTCTTGAGCCCCACACAGTGACACGAACCTGAGCCAAAACTTTTCCCTCCTGTTCAGATGCAGAAGGAACGGAGGTTACAGCTACCTCCTCCTTGTGCTAATGCCTATTCTTGTAAAAGGGAAACACAGTGACTAACACCATAGACCCTGCGGCAGGATTTGCCTCCCTGGGGGCTGCCGGCAGCTTCTTGTGTCTGACAATGGGATCTGCAGTTTCACTGAGCACTCATCAGCATCGGCCACAGACAGCTGTGGAGCACAGAGCCCGCCAGCCTCTCAGCTTCCTCCACACAGGGCAAGCCCTGCTTGGCCCCTTGTTATTTTTGGCTGTGCTTTTGTCTCTGGGATCCTCTAACCTTTAGCAATGAAAACAAAACCACAGAAGGCTGCTGCCCCAGCCTTTGGCTCACTGGGAGCAACCGTGACAGGCAGGGGCTGAAGTCTAAAACCTCAAATTAGCAGCGTGGGACTGGAATGAGCCAGGATTGACCAGGCAGCTCAGTCCTGTCATTTCAAGGGCAGGAAACCTGTGGGGAAAGAGGAGCTGGTCATCTGGTTTCAGATAAATGCCAATTTTGTGCTAATTAATTAGAAATACACCTTGGATAACAAGAGGGTTTAGAGGACTGTTTAGTTAAGTGTTCCTGTAAAGCCACGTGCGACTACCAAGCAGCCAAGAAAGGGAATTCACTCTGCTGTGTTCTTTAGAGACACACATATAAAAGAAAGCAAAGTCTGGGAGGTGAGGAATCAGACTTTGCTTGTAGCTCAGTCTCAGGCCACGGCTCCATGTTCATTAATACCAGCTCAGGGCAGTATCGGATCACACAGTAACACTGATCTGAATCAAATCAAGCATCAAGACACAACATCAGCTTGTTTCCAGCCAGCCAGCCCATATACGCAGCGCACATCTAGATCAAGGATAGCAGCACTTGAGTCACCGTCAAGTTGCCTTGACAAAGCTACTCCTTCAAACCTTTGGGTTTTCTGTCTTGGTTTTTTTTTTNTTTCTTTTTTGGTTTTTTTTTTTTTTTTTTTAAATCAAATGATTACATTCAGCATACATCCCTCTGGGGGGATACAAACAGTTGCGTTGTGATAATCATTGTGAGAAGATGGATAAGATGCTGCCTAAACCACAGCACTGTTGTGGAGAGAATTACTGTCAATTTTTGACTTCAACCTCAGCATGTGGCTTTAGGGAAATTATTTGACTTGGGTACACAACCTTTTCCCTTCTTATAGGTGAGAAGTGATAGCAAAGACTTTCCAGAATCAAGGGAAAGAAATAAGATTGGTATTTGGAAACTGCTTTACCAATCCTGATTGAAATGGGGTGAGACTGATGTGCAGCCATCAGACAGAGACTATTCAAGTCCTCAGCCGGTACGGAGGGTTGATGCACCCCATCTAACACATCCTGAATGAAATCATCCTGACCTCTAAGGCTGCTGCAAGGATGAAACTTCACCCATTAGGCTGTGTGATCAATATAAACAAAGACAGAGCTAAGCAATAAAAGTACAAAGACCCCTTCTGTGTGTCTGGAGCTGTAAATAAGACAACTAGGGAGTTAGAGGGAAGGATTTGCAGCTCGGCTTTTAGCAAAGGCTCCTCTCTCCAGAGCGCAAATCAGAGTAGTAGCTAGGTGCTAAATAAATATTTAGAGAATGAGAAAGCCCCCATTTAATGAGAAATTATTTGGCAAAATGAGCTGGGGAAATGGTTTCAGTAGCACAGTAACAGAAGCCGGCACTGCGTTCTGCCCCATGGGATACTGTGGTTCTACTCGTGTTGCGTAAGACAGGATCTCCAGCTGGGACAGACACAGGAAATATAACTCATTACTGAAATGCAAGAGCCTTTCAGGGCTAAACCACTGTTAGACCAGTCAGATTCATTCCCCAGTCACAGAATTAGCCCAGCAGCAGCTTTGAAAGATTACTGTCTTCCTTCATAGCAGCGATGTTGCAGACAGCATGTTCTAAAGACAGCGGTAACGCCAAGTTTGTAGGAAGAAGTAATTTTTTTTTCTTTTATGTTCAAGGGCTGAGCTCCATTTCCACACCTTTACCTACATCATCAGGCTGTTGAGATTGCAGTTTCATGCTTAAATACTAATTACAATATATCTTTTAAGATGTGTTTTCAAGGGCTTAGTATCTCAATCTTCTTTGTAATTACATGGAGTGGTGAATACAGCTCCTCAGCTATATCCCAGGTCCCCTTAGAGTTTGTCCTACTGCAGTTTCCAGTAGACAAGCACTCAGAACTAGTCCTTCAGAGAGCTGCCGTCTTCAAGTATTCAACAAGAGGAGCTGATTACTGTGCCTGCTCCTGGTGACAGCAAGCTCTACGCACAGCCAGGCTGTGCATCACCAATTGCTGTGGCTAATATTCCTCTTGTTCTCTCTATCCCTTTGACTTGGTGGGGTTGCTTTTACAGAGACCTGCCCCTTCTTGGGCAAGAACTTCCATAGTTCATTGATGTAGCAAAAAGAACCAAGCCTTGTCAAAATCCGAGTATAAAAGCCCAATAATAACATAATCATAAAGCCATGCTGTGAAGTGAATCTCAAGTGCTGAGTGTGGCTTTGTCATCGCAACTGTGACACGTGTGCACCAGGGATGGAGCAGCTGTGATTTATCATCCCCCTAGAGCTAAGAAGGGGGAATTACATCTTCCTCAAATACAAAGCAGTTTCTAAGTGAACAGCAGTATTTGAAATCACGAATTAAAAATAACACTGTGCATTGGAAACTGCTAAATTTAAGTGTCATGTTTTTCCCTTAAACACTGTAAGATTGCCAGTTCCTCTTCAGGAGAAGGGACTAGGAACTTGTCAAGGCAAAAATAACCATGTTTGGAATAGCAGCTGCCCACCAGTTGCCCCCACAAACACTCAAACTCTGTACTTCAAGGGTAAATAAAGCAAAATGACATGAAGGCACTCACTGCAGAGGACAGCAATCTGTTCCAATAGTTCTCCTGCCTTTGCTCCATTATCCCTACACACAAACCATAGCTTGATTTGCAGTAGTAGTCCCATATAGATGAGCACTAAGGTTTGCCCAAGATACAAGAAAAGGGGGGGGGAAAAAAAAAAAAAAAAAAAAAAAAGGTCTTTTAAAAAATATTAAGTGACTGAAAAATACCACTTTTTCACAAGCTGTGCAGCTTTAAAAGCGTCTTATCTACCATGGACATCTGCCAGGGAGGAACCGCTTGGGCAAATCACTGAGTGAGGCAACTCCAGAAGACCCAGCAAAAAACCTCATGGATTAGCAGACAAATTGACTCCAGCCTTTCCCCAATTCCTAAGAACTACAATGCCCGGGGCAAAATGCGCTCCAAATTTCCGTCTACCGCTAGTTCACTAGAGGACAATTTAATAATGATGAGTTTTTTGGTGTACACAGTAAAAGTCCCATACTGAAAAAGCTGTTGCCATATCTAATTTAAAGTCTATACTGAGACTGTTGCTGGTGGGCCAAATCCCATTTTTAATGGTACAGATAACTTATAGTCCTGATTGATATAACCTTACGAAGCTCCAAAAATACAGCCCCTACAGCTGATGTCAGCCTTTACAACTGCAGAAAAAGCAGTGAGATTTCCAGACAGATTTTTTTTATTTTTTATTTTTTTTATAAAGCAAACCCAATCCCTTATACTGCACTCAACCACAGAGAAAAAGCTGCCTGTTGCTACTGGTTTTCTTACAGACTTGTGACATGACAGCATGCTTTTTCAGTGCAGGAATTGCTCAGAGGTACAGAATGATCCTTTCACCCTGGTAATGTATGATTTATCAAACCCTAATGGAGGAACCTAACTCATGTATAAACTGTGGTCAGGAAGCACAACAAAATCATCAGCTCAAAGCCACAGTAGCCTTGCAGGCTACTGCTCTTGCAAGGCACAGAAAAAGAGCAAAGCAGTTTCTCAAAACCTGAGGGGGTTCTTGCCTCATATTTTTAAACCATAGAATACAAACCTTGAGCTAGCAATAGAGCTCATTTCTGCAGATAGGAAGCAAATGAGCTGTGGCAGAAAGTGGAACAGCATAAGACAGTAGAAAATTAATTACAAGTGAAGTGTCTCAGGTCTGGATGAGTTAGAGGGGTGAGAGGGTCAAAGCAACAAAGTTTTCAGTGGATAATTTGGTACTTTGACATTCCCCAGCCCCACTAGTGGGGATGTGCCTGTGATTCATGGGTTGAAAACTGTATGTCTTTGCAAGAAAGATACACACTGAAGGCAGATCAGAGCTACTTAAGAGGCAAAATCTGCTAATTCTCTCCTACTGACAACAGTGAGAGCAGGCTGGCTGTAATTGTGAAGGCGCAGATCCTTTCCTTTTGAAGCGACATGGGGAAGCGACGTGAAGGGATGCTAGCTGCAAACCTAGTCCCCTCCCACGCTAGGAGGGCAGGTCCCCCCGTGCCCGCTCAGCACTCGGCATTCCCTCCCACTCGACGGCGGTGGAGGGATGCTCTCAGACGACGCGGCTGGCGGAGTCGGCTGCTCTTTGATGTCAGTACCTGCTCCAGGCTCGGCGGGGCGGGAGTGGGCGAGCAGAGTGCGGCGCAGCTGAGCAGCAGTCTCTGTTCGCCGGCTGCAGGAGGGCTCCTACCTCCTACACTCTGCCTGGCCCCGCTGGAGAAGGCAAGTGAGTGGGGGGGAAGACACCCCATTGTTGCCGCGGATCCACCAAGGGAACTTGCCCAACTTTCTCCATCCCTGACACCGGGCCTCGCTGCCATGGCCCCCACCAACTCCTCCCGCAACTTCTCCGCGCCGGAGGCTCGGAACGGCTCAGGTGAGCAGGGGCTGCGCGGGGCGGAGGCGCACCTCCCCGGCGGGGCGCCCCGCGCTGGGGCCGGAGCGTGGGTGCGGGGAGCTTAGCAGGGCAAAACCCACCTGCACATCCCTCTTGCACCGCTCTGCAGCGCTGAGCCCGGCGCTGCTTGTGCTCAGAAGGGCTGCAGGGCCGTTCGGTACCCCATGAAGTGAGAGAAGCTGAGCAGAGGGGAACAGCCCCCATAGCCCCCCCCGCGCTCCGCTCCCCGGGCTGCCGGCCGGTAGCAGCCGCTTTCAGCACCCGAGCGCGGACAGCTCCGGGCCGCGGGCGGGGCGGCGCACGGCGGGCGGGACGCGGCCGAGTCCTCTCGGGGGCTGGGGAGGGACCCCTGGTCCCAGACCTCCCTCCCGCGACACCGTACAGCACCAGAATAAGCAAGTCCGACCACCGCCGCTGGCCCCAGTGGCTTGAAGCGATTCGCTGCTACCTGTTGGCTGTGAGACGGTAATAACTCCAGCAGCCTGTTGGTCTTGGCTGCAGAGAAGGGATGAACCAGCCTGGTTAGACAGGGAAAGGAAGGCACAGAACAAGACATAGCTGGAAAGGCAAGCAGAGATCCCCACCAGTTTCCCATTTTCTCCACACTACCACTGTTCCCAAATCAATGATTTATGGTCAGGCAGACCAGCTCTCAATAGTGCAAGTTGGTGAAACTCCTCAAAATAAGTTGTTTTATAAAGTAATTTTTGGCTCCCTCTCCACAAACACGTCCTTTCTAAACTGAAAGTGTGCCTTAGGTGCTTCTTTCTGAAATGCAGTAAAGCAGCAGTTTATATATCTGGGCATAGCTGAGGACAATCATCTTGGAGGAAAAGAAATTCAGGCCAGTCCTCATTCAGTTCACACAGTGCAGTCCCCTTCGGGATGTTTGAAAAAGAGGCAGCCACAGATCTACAAGGAAGGACAAATCAATGCCTGAAATAGATGTTTCAGTAAACAAAGTATAGCTACTTGGATGTGCAAAGCAGCAGCACTGGAAATTCAGATTCAACCATGTCTCAAGATGAAAGAGGCTTTAGAAAAGCAGTAACTTTTGAGTATTTGATAGTCATACACTTCTGATTCCAGCCCGTAATATACACGTGGAGTACAGCTTCACACTAGCTTCCAGATAATAACACTTGAAAGTCTTGCTTGTACAAATACAGGCAGCAGGAAAGAAAACAAGCCAGGAGGAAAGAGGACCATTTAAAATCCCAGGACTGGTCAGAACCAAGGTTTTTGATCTTACCAAGCAAGCCTGGCTTTCGCTTTCAGGCTGCCTCAACTGACTGCGTCATCTGCAGAGAGGCTTTTCCTATAAAATGGTGCTGCCACAGCTTTACCAAATTCTGACCTTGGCCTTGCTTATGCTTAAGTTGGCTTCTTCCTAGTGCCAGAAGGACTGAAGGAGCAGCAGCTCATCAGTTCCCACTTCTAAGAGTACCGAAACATTACATACAGTTGACATGGCACATGCTTTTCCAGCCACAGGCCAGGCCAGCAATGTAGCCCCAATTGTCTTGCCAATATAGTCAAGCTTCTCTGTCACCCCAAAGTAAGTCTGGAGAAGTTCATACTGAAGACTTTTAGAGGTCAAAGTCAGCAAATACCACCTCAGCAAACAGATACCACTTTGGCAGAGACAACATGTTATGAGTATCTGTTATTTTATTTAATCTGATTTTCAAGATTAAAGTAGTTTCAATTGGAGGAGTCTTCCCCACTTCTCCTACAGGTAGGTGCTGCTAAGGAGATGGAACAGTGCAGTGACTGAAAGCATCCAATTCACACCACATTGAATCATCTGCAATTCAATGAAAGACACATGCAGTCTAGGCTCAGGGGCTGTCATGAGTGTCTTTGTAACAGCCACACAAGTAACTCACACAAAGCCTTCCCCAGAAAGAAAAAAAAAAAAAACAATCAGGTCCCATAGGAGAGGAGTCATAAGATGAAGTGAGATTTACCTCAGTTGAGAAAGTGATTTAAGACTCCATCACATGCTGCACATGAGTCTCACAGAATCCCACCACAATCAGGGGCAAAAAAGGTGGTGTCTAAGGCTAAGAGCAGAACTCCCAGTTAGTTGGTACTGAGGGCTTATGGCTTCAAAGTGTGATTTTCAACCCAGACTGGGGACAAGGCAAACGGTGAATCTGATTACATTTGGGCCTCCCACCCCAAACAGCAACAGTCAAGCACCAATGCTGATAAGCTAAGTATTATCAGGCAAGAATTTTACCTTTGAAATTCACCCACATTCAGAACCCAGAGAAAACAGGGTTAAGTAATTTTTCCTTAATGTATAACCAGGTTGTTGTTGAAGGGCCACTGAAACATGCTCCCAAATTCCTGTCCAGCCACACACTGGGATTTTATTTTTTTTAGGAAAGAAACTAGAGGGAGGTAAAAGGGCAGGGAATGAAGATGGAGTGGAATGCATGCTCTGACCTAACCCTGACCACAGAGGTGGGACACAGCAGGGTAAAGCCTCAGATGTCACAATTTAGATAAGCATTAGTTATCTGCCTGCATGATCAATGAGCTCTGTGTCTCACGCTATACAACAGATAAACCACCCAACAGACAAGCTGAAGCTTTCTGACACAACAGCTTGCGCCTTGACTACATCCAAATTTTTTACGCACATACAGGCTTACTTCTCTGATGTAGAAAGCATCACCCTCACCCACTCCCCTCAAAATGGACAGACATCCATGGACAACCAGCACTCCCTGAAAGTAACTTTTACTTTCAACTCTGTCAGGCACCAAGAAGTGCAGAGGCACACCAGCCTGACTTTAGTACCTCCAAAAAGAGCTGGGGAGGTTCAGGTCAAGACAGAAGTACATCAGGAGAGCTGAGGAAAGATGTCTACACACAGCCATATTTGAGTGGTGTGCTGCATGCAGTGAGCAGCAAAGGAGAAAGTGTCAACCCCCCAGCTAAGCTTCTTCAAATACAGCAGAGGGTCTTAAACACCATTCCAAGCTACATGTAGAAGAGACATCCAGCTGCAGGACAGGGCAAACACACAGATGTAAAGAGGTTGTCTCTGGGTTGCACTCATTGTTTTGGTTTGTTTTGGCAGTAGCAGAGAAGTCAGCATCATACACCAATGTGATCATGCCCAGTCTCTTCAGCATCATCTGTTTCCTGGGCATTGTGGGGAACCTCATTGTCATCTACACTATTGTCAAGAAGAAGAAGCTAAGATGCAAACAGACCGTGCCTGACATTTTCATCTTCAACCTCTCCATTGTGGACCTCCTCTTCCTCTTGGGCATGCCTTTCCTCATCCACCAGCTACTAGGCAATGGCTCCTGGTACTTTGGAGCTCCCCTATGTACCATCATCACTGCCCTGGACACCAACAGCCAGATCACCAGCACCAACATCCTTACAGTGATGACACTGGACCGTTATCTGGCAACTGTCTACCCTCTAAAATCTACTTATGTCCGAACCCCATGTGTTGCAGCTCTAGTTATCTGCTTGGTGTGGCTCCTCTCCTTCCTGACAATCATTCCCGTGTGGATGTATGCAGGTCTTATGCCTCTGGAGGATGGGACTGTTCGCTGCGCTCTCTTGCTTCCCAACCCAGAGACTGATATCTATTGGTT
This sequence comes from Pedionomus torquatus, assembly GCA_013398155.1. Classification (NCBI taxonomy): domain Eukaryota; kingdom Metazoa; phylum Chordata; class Aves; order Charadriiformes; family Pedionomidae; genus Pedionomus; species Pedionomus torquatus. The sequence continues at coordinate 112,406 of VZRU01009867.1, read as the reverse complement.
CACTCTCTACCAGTTCATGCTGGCATTTGCTGTGCCACTGATTGTGATCTGCGTGGTCTATTTTAAGATCCTCCAGCACATGGCCACCACTGTGGTCCCATTGCCCCAAAGGAGCCTCCAGGTACGTACCAAGAAAGTCACCCGCATGGCAGTTGCCATCTGCTCTGCCTTTTTTATTTGTTGGGCTCCTTTTTACATCCTCCAACTGGTTCACCTTGGTATCGACACACCATCCATGGCCTTCTTCTATGCCTACAACTTTGCCATTAGCTTGGGCTATGCCAACAGTTGCCTCAACCCTTTCCTTTACATTGCCCTCAGTGAGACCTTCAAGCGTCAGTTCTTAGTGGCCATCCGCCCTGCAAAAGAGCCATGTCGCAACAGCAGTTCTGTCAACAACAACAGCACGACAGAGGCTAGTGTATGTCTAAAACTGGCACCAGAATCCACGCAGCAGACTCAGTTTCTGGAGGACTTCTCCCCACGTTCATTGCCTGTGGCTGCTCACTAGGGCATCCTGAAGTGACCACAGCAGAAAGCCTTCAAATCTGTAAGTTGATGGAGAAGCAGAAGCTTCAAGACAATCCTTGGTGAAGCATATGAACTGTAAGCTTTCACCTCCAAGAGCCCAGGTGCCTCCTTTTTCATTGCAGGACTCTGCTCTTACCCTGCCTTTGGCCTTCGAGATGCTGCATACTGCTGCTTCTTTCCACTCCTGCACAGGAGAATTCTATCATGCAAGACACTGCACCCCACAGAAGGATGGATGGCAAAGGGAAAAGGACACAAAGAGGATTTCAGGAGGGAATGTGCACCCCGTGAAGCCTCTATTAACAACACTACCTAGTAATTCCCCATCTCTTGGCCTGACCAGGATTCCTAAGCAGCATGCCAATATAGAGCTTGTTCATTCAAAACCTGAGCCTCCGAAACACTGCATTATATCTTTATTTTTGATAAGAAATTTGACCTGCAAACTGCAATGGCTGTGCTCATATCCTAGAAGCAAATAGCAGAGAAAAATCTTGTGACCACAAGTATCAACTGGGTCTGACACTTGGCCTTTTGGTCAAGGCTCATCTGCCTCCAGTGGGCTGTACTGTTTGGCAACTAAAATATTTTCAAGAACTGGCTAATTTCAATGCTAATCCTAAGTATTTCAAGCCAAATTAGGCACATAACAATTGCACTGCTTCAAGGGACTGCAAACAATTCCCAAAACTACTGCTGCTAACACCAGCTTTGCGACTTTTCATGCCAACAGGCCGATTTTCACACTGCTTGCTCCTCATGCTGCTCTTGTTCCCTGCAGTCTGCACAGCCATTGGGGAACCCTGGGCAGAGGGTTTTAAATGTGACTAAAAACCACAATGTGCAGAGATCTGCGGAGTGAGGAGATACAAAAAGGCAGCTCAGAGGAAGCAGAGTTGCTTATGCAGCTTCCTCAAAATAACAAATGCTTTACAAAGTTAGAAGAGGGAAAGTTAAATGTCTGTGGTTTGCATATGCAGCTTTAACAGTCACAGCTTAGGAAACAACTCTGCTCATTACAAAGAGTAAAGACGGCACAGATCAGCTAAGCGTAGAGGATTATGCCGATAGCTTGTGCAGGGCTCCCAGGGGACCATGCAGGCATTGTTCAACACTTTGCCAAACACGGAGGAACTGGGTACTGTAGATTAATTTAATGTACAGAGGAATTAAAAACATCAAACAGCACAAAAGAATTTGTTACCGTGCTTATGGTTTCACACCACCGGCCACCCACAATAAGCCCAGAATAGAAATTCACCCTTACACAACTACACAGTGAAACTATTCACCTGCATGTGACTTCCCAAGCCACAGGCGTACTTACAGGCACACCTAACATACATGCACCACCTGCGGCTGTTTAAGTGCAGCCAATATTTCAGGCTACACCCCGCAGAGAACACGCAGCTGTTCACTCACCTCTGGTGATCCACGCAGGCTGGTGTGCAACACCGGCACTTTCGGCATCATCAGTTGCAATGTGTTGCTTTTCGAGCCATCGAATAGATCTCAGAACAGGGTCTCTGTATTTTCATTCCAGGCTCTGTCAACCTGCACCCACTGCAACAGCACATCTACACCACGGCTGCACGGTGTCCTGTCAATTTTTTACCCGTTTCCCTGAGCAATAAAGACAAACAGACACAAATGGAGCTTTCGGGCTTTATGACTTTGGGGGGAAAAAAAAAAAAAAGTCCTTGCCCCATTTTAACTGCCAGGAATTTTCACCTGTACTGGTTTTCATGGAATTGCTTTGCTCTTTGGTCCGTACTCTCAGGAGCAAAGGTCAAGGGAGATGTGTGCCGTGCCAAGCCAGACTAGCTCTCATGACAAGGGAAGCTATTGTGTTACCCTTCTCCCATAAGGAAGTTTAGGGAAGGACTGGCACAGGTTTCTCTGTGCAAGGAGGTGGTATCGGCAGAGTGAGTTTTCTTCCTCCTTTGATAGCAGCAATGAGGAAGGCATGAGAGAAGTGAAAACAGACTGAATTATCAGGGTGCTCAGAGAGCAGCACATTGAAGATGTTATCTTGCTTACAGTAAAGGTGTTCATGGTTGAACTAGTCTGTTCTCATCTTAAGTCAATCTGACACAGTGTGGCCAAGACATGCTAAAAACCATGGGGGCACTGTGAATTAAGAAGAGTGCTTAGCACCAGCTGGTGCAACACTGGGAAGGGTCTTCATGCGGTAGACCTTTTCCAGATCTTATTACACTGAAGTCAAGGCACAGTACATCAGCATATCCCTAGGCTGAAGTCACTTCAGATCTCCTTTAAGTGAGCAGGAACACCATGCTAGAGAAACCTGGTCCAACACTGGAGACTTCTCTTTTAGGTAGTGTCCCAACAGAGGCACCTGCTTCCCACCACCGCACAAAGGTTCATGGTTTCCATTCCTTCATGTTCCTCCTGCCTGTCCCTAAGGGGTTTCCTAGTCCAGGTGTCTAAATCCTGGCTGTGGAGTCCCCTCCCTTTCCATATATACCCATAGAATCATAGAATGATTAGAGTTGGAAGGGACCTTAAAGATCATCAACTTCCAACCCCCCTGCCCCAGGCAGGAACACCTCCCACTATACCAGGTTGTTTGAAGCCCCATCCAGCCTGGTCTTGAACCTCTCCAGGGATGGGGCTTCCACAAGTTCTTTGGGCAACTTAAGTTTTGCCACAAAAGCTGTGGCAAATGCACCTTGGGAAGACAAGGATGTGGATACCTGTGGATGTGCTGGGAGGTTGGGAGGCGAGGTACAAACAAAGGAAACCAGCAAAGAACACAGACAGCTTTTTGCCATCTTCCCTAAGTCACTGCAAAGCACAGGGCAAGATTAATAAAAGCCTCTCTGTTGAACACAAGTCTTTTGATCAAAGACGTCCCCCTATCTAGGGAGTTAGGTAAGGACTTCCAGTAGCTATACAGTCTCTTTGCACATTGAGGTGACCTATTCCAAATACCCTACACCCCTTTTCCCTATTTTTCAAAGCCAGTTTTGTTAGGTTGGAGAGTCTGTTGGTGTTCTGGTTTCTGTTCAGCTTTACCTCTTTGTCTATTCTGCTCTTTGTATTTATTATGTGATCCCCCTGTCTCAATGCCTTGGTTTCTGATTACAGAGCCTGAATAAAAGGCATCATGAAGTAGAAAAGGATACAGCTACTTGTGCACAGATAGGCAGCTGAAGCACTTTTGTCTGAAAGGCGCGGTGAGAAGGACACAGAGATAACACAGCATGTTTCCCAACAGTCCTGCCCCCAGACACAGCCCATCATTGTCTCACTTGTTTGAGAGAAACTAAGGGAAATCCAGCTAAATAATCAGGGGGAAAAAACACACCTCAAAGGGTGGCAGAAAAATACCCCAATTATTCCATCTAGTTGTTCAGATCAACAGCCTGCCACACTAGATGAGACAAATTTCCTTTTGCCAGCACTTTTCCATGTGTTCACGAGCTGCCTTGTCAGACAGCAGGAAGACAGATGGGTTTGCTCTCCACCTCCTCCTCCTCTGCTCCTTGTCCTTAGAGGTGCAACTGAAACCACATGTCAGTTCTGCTCTTGATCAGCTCCCACAAGGGGCAGATGGTCCAGTTACTTTTACTTCTACTTTCCCAGTGAGCAACAAAGCCCTGTTGGCTGGTTGCTGCAGGATTCGGTCCCTGGCTCACCCTTCTCTGTTACCATTTTTGCACTGGGCAATAAAATATACTCTTGCCTTCCCCACAGTCACAGCTCTGTCAAGCCAGCCTGAAAGACAAGATGAAGCTGAGGTCCCCAGACCCCTGCAGGCAGTGGGCTGGTGGCATCCTTCCCCAGACACCTTTCTCCACCTGAAGTCTCTACACAGCTAACCCTGGCCCAGGAGAAAGCTGCAGCCCTGACAGAGAGCAAGCACAATGCTGGTGGCTGCTGGGTGGGGAGGAGGGAAAGGTGGGCTGACTCACTGGCCCCTGGGACACAGCCAGAACCTGACTAATCATGTTTCATCAATCCTCCTGAGTCACTAATTGGATGCATTTCATTCAGCAGACTCACTGGTGGGAGAGGAGCCACACAGCAGGTACAGATATGTTCCCAGCCCGCTTGCTTCACATTAGTCCTCCTACCAGATGTCGGGACCACACAGCAATGCCCTTTCTCACCTCCCATTAGCAAAGCAACAGAGCTAAACCCTCACACCCCCTGTTGCCTTTGCCCTTGCTCCATCCCTGCTGTGTGGCTGGGGAGGGGACAGCACACGGGAAAGCCTCACCAACATCTTTACTCAACAGTAAAGAAGTAAAGGGGGAGGTATAGCTCATCTCCAGCTTCTATTTCCCACTGAAGGGTTCCCTCAGCAAACTAGAGCCCTTCGGTTCCTCCAGGCAACAGAAAGTGTACTTTGAAGCTGTATTTACAGCATAGGACTTGATCAGGGAACTCACTGCACCACTGGAGGGGAAACCTTTGTATCAGCATCTTTCTACCAGTACGGTTGTGTTGGCTATGGAAATCATCACTCCTCATCTCTCAGTCTGGCTCACAGGAGAGCAGCAGCACTGGCTTCTCTTGAAGAACAGATCTGGGCTTCAACAACTGCAAAGTTACACTTCAGAAGTGGCTTAATTCAGTGTGAGACATGGCAGTGCACATGGAACAGTGCATTCATAAATAACTTCTGGATGTGCTGAGGACAAGCATGTTAGAAAAGCCCCCAGGGCTGTCAGCTCAGTACCTTTCATCATCTCTTAAGTGCTGCTGGAGTCACATCAACACCTCCTAGGGGCAAGTATAAAGGACTCTTCCTCTAAAGTGAAGTCAGACCACATTGGCATCACCCTCCCCCAAGCACAGCAGCTGAACAATGCAAGCACCACTGAAGGCCCCATCCTGTAAGTCTCTACAGGATTAGTCCTCTGGAAACAAAAGACAAATTCTGCCCACCACACCAGGCTGAGTTTCAGTTTTCACCACAGCAGTCAATGGGATTTTTAGCACAACAAGGAGCAGACTTGTACCCCAGGTACTGACTGCATCATCAGCCACCACTGCAGGAGAAAAGGAGATCTGCAGGGTCTGCCTGCACAGAAACGCCTTTGGGATCATGACTTTGTTGAGCTTCAGCTGAACAGTGACACACAGGTTTTGGTTTAAGCCCTAAAACTTATTTCTTCCATTTAAAACTAAGTTAACAGATGAGTCAACCCTTCTGTCCAGCCCATGCTCTTCTATCCCCTGCAGGTTTCCACTTGCAGGATAGGCAGGCTTGAGAGTCAGTGACATCATTTTAATTATTCTGGTGTTTGGTTATTAAGTTGTCTTTGCCAAGTCTGAAGGAGCTCTTACGGTTCTCTTCCTACACATGTTGCTGGCTGCCATGCCCTGCTCCGTCAGACACTTCAGAGGAGAAAGCAGAGTCCTCCTTAGGCAGCCACTGCAAGAAGACTCCTGCCTTATCCAGGTGCAGTGCTTTTCACACCCACATCCCACTGCAGGCACAGGGATGCAGCCCTCTAGCTTTTCTCCCATGGGGTTTGACCCTCAGGAAGCCAACATTAACGTATTTCGCACACATTCTGGGACAAAGCACTCAATAGGGACAAGCATGGTAACAGAAATGGTGGGTGAAGTTGTCACTGACGAAAGCTTCTTAAAGCTCTTCTTGACTTACTCCATTAGGAGGTTGAATCTTGGAGGTCCACCTTTTCCAGCAGCTTGGTCCTTCCCACTGTGAAATGGAAACAGGTTTGGAAAAGGTTTGGAAAGGACCAGACTGTTCACATCAGGTTTCCCTCTGTCCTCCTTCCTGTCTGCTCATAAATGAGGACTTCAGAGACTTTGGATTTCACCTTGCACAAAGCATTTTGAGGATGTAAGTCTCCCCTCTCTTATTGTAAAAGGTCAAGTCATTACAACCTCCTGATCCATAATCCCTAATTTAGACCTCCAAGTGCTCTGGCAACATAAATTTGTCATGTTATCAACACAAACTGCTTCAGAAGAGAGAGACTAAAATGTTACCTCTCAGAGTGAGAACGAGTTGCCTGTCCTTCGCTTCCATTCAGGTCCAGATACTTTTCCCAGCCAACCACTGTCACTGAAGCAAGCACACAAACAGTTTCTCTTGGGCTGAGGCAGGTTTGTGCCAAGCCACAGCTCCCAGCAAGTACTGACACAATCTCTACATTTAAGAACACAAACACTGGCAGCTGCATGAGAAGGGACCCATTTGCTGGAATTAATATTCAGTCTTTCTGCAGCATGGGAAACATCAATTGTTTGGCATTAAGTAAATTACACATCTTTCTTGGGGGGATTTTAATGAGACCTCCCCGCCTCTTTTTCTGACACTCTCAGACTCAGAGTAAAAGGGAAAAAAAAAAAAAAAAGGCAAAACAACATTCCAACATCTCTCCATCAACCCTGCATTGTAATGACCCAATCAGAGTAATTAGGATGTCTCATGTGTGTTCAGGGAGGCTTTACCCAGCAAATCCAGCCCGCTGTTCATTATATTGCTGCAGCACAGCCAATTACTCCTGGTTTTAGAGGGCAGGGGAGCAGACCAGCTTTACATGCAGTTAGGAAAAAGGTCTATGCTAAGCACAGCCAGGTTTTGGCTTTACCTGTAGTCCTACTAGAAGATCTCTTGGTAAGATGAAGGCTACAGGGATAGGAGAAGAGGCTGGCCTGGATGGTTACTTAGAAGAACCAGCATAAGAACCTCCGTGCCCATGAGACCCCCCTACTTATCTTCAAACCCCTTTGGAGCAGAAGGGCAGTCAGGAAGCTTCCCCACAGCTCCAGTGTCAGCCCAAGCACATGCAAGAGCAGAGAAACGTGCATACAGAAAAGAGAGACCCCTCCCCACTGTATCAACTCCAGAAGCTGTTTGGGGCAGGAAAGCATTGTACACTGTCATGGCAATGGACACACGTGGGAGCCTCTCCCAAGACTCTGGAGAGCTGGATGTGCACTTCACCTGCCTCACCTTTCTACACCAGATACCACAGGTACAGCCACGATGCTCCAGGTGTGCATCCATGTTCAGGCTGGCAGACCCTACCAAGCCCCCATGCCATCAGGTTTATGGAGCCCCCAGGGGGGATCCCACCACCTGTAGAAGTGCCCTGAGAGCAGCTGTAGCCCATCTGGCAGCTGCTGGGTACCACAAAAGCTGCTCACAGCCACATCTCCACACCACTGGCCTGATTTGTCATCTTTCCTGCCCACATGGCAGTGTGTCCAAGCTCAGGGTTGCTAGGAATGGATTGACACCCTGCTATTGTCCCATCTCCAGATTTGGCTAAAGCGCATAGAAGCGTTGCTGTGTGGATATGAGATAAGGACAACACTATCATCTCAATCAAGGCTGCACTGAGCCAGCCACATAGCTGCACGAGGAGACTTAGCCCAGTTTACACCAGTGTCTATTTCTTTACAGAAATTTCCAGACAGACCTGTCTAGTAGACTCAGTCCTTCGGCACTATCTACCCTGTTCTTTCTTGCCACCTTAGTTTCCTCAAGCCTAGAAAAATTTCTTTAGCAGCAATAATTCCTAACTCACACATTCATGAAACTTGATGAGTTATCATCTCTGCTCAGAGAGGAAAGACTTGAAAGACTGAACAGGAGGGGATTAGAAACCAAGCTGTAAACATGGAAGCTGTGATGGACACCACTGAAAGTCTGCTGCAGGTGGACAAGGTCTGGTCCACAGCCGCCCTGCAAGCGCTCTCCTGTGTTTCCGTATCACATCTCCCTTCTGCACATACATGGTGTAATTCATTCCTAGAACAAGAGCCCAGGAACTTGCCTTGAATGGCCAAATACACCCCATGACCGATCTGACACACTAAGGGGATACAAGTACCACCCAGTCTCACTGCCCTCTCTGACCAGCCCCCATGCTCAGACTGGTATATAATCATTTCCAAAATGGGTCAGCACCCTACACATTGCACACGTGCATCCAAGAGGCTAAGGCCCATCAGAAAATTGAGCAGACCGTGATTGCACAGGGATATGGGTCAGTCGCACAGAGAACCTCAGATCCCCTTTCCACGGAAGGAAATCCTGTCTGCTCTCCCTCACACAGCTGCCTCCATTGAAACTAATGATACAGGATTAGAGAAAATCCAAGCAAAACAAGGTCTGAGTCATGCCAGAAGTTTCTTCCATGGCTGCCCAAGAGCAGAGTTTGCCATCCCAAGGCTCTGACTTCACCACCAAAACAAGCTGCTAAGAAGGAAAGCTGACATGTTGCTGTCCTCTGGTTCCTTGAGTCTACTAATTTCAAATGCTTTACAAGTATTAATGACCCAAACCTCAGAAGGTGGCTGGAGACAGAGTAATGATGAACATTTGATCCTTGGAAAATGTAGGTTGTCGTCTCAGATAAAAATCTACAGTAACACTGAAAAAAAGCAACCGCTTATCTTCACTCTGTCCATTAGCGCAGGAGAGGAAACCAGAAGAGTAGTGGATGATTCAAGAAAATACAAAGTTACCAGAAGCACTCATCTACAGCATTAAGTGTCAGATAAAAGCTGCAGCACTGACGAGGCTGTGAGCACCAGGGATGGGGCACATCAGCTGAGCCTTGACGTACTAGAGACAGGACATAACCTCTATTTCTTTAATCTCCACAAATCGCTTAATTGTACTAATTCTTTAAAATGTGCTTATTCCAGTAGCTGCAAAGATATCTGATACATCCTGTGGGCTGGGAGAGGTGACCCACCAGCGAGAGTATTGCTTCAGGCTTATATGAGACTGGCTAAGGGACATGCAGCCGACTTACAGAATTACTAGCAGAAAACAAGCTTCTGCCACCAGTAACAAGCTGCGATACATTAGATCTGTCAGGAGTGTTTTTCAGGAGTGTTTAATGTCTTCTTTAAAGAGGAATCATCAATACTAATGAACTGCAATTGTGACAGCTCAGTGGAGAAGCCCAAATTTTAAATTCTGTATCTGACTGTTCATGTGGTAAAGGAACTCAAGTAACAGCTGCAGAAGCGTGGGGTCTTTGTAAGAATTCTTTGACCCTTTTGCAACTGTTTCAGATGTTACAAGTGTGGTGGAAGGCCTCAAAGACAACAGAGGGAGTTCACAAAGTTACTGTCTAAGCAGCAGTTCGTATTTTGGAATGTATTTTCCATACAAAACGGCACGAATTATTCATCTGCACACACATCTTCCAGAATGCAGCCATCTTGGATCAGAAAGCAGCAGGGCACAGTCCAGCTACTGCAAGCTCTGAAGAAATGGGACTTATCAACAGAAACCTTTCGTTGCATTTCCTGTGGAAAGGGCTATGGGATCGATCACATCAGGATACCTCACCACCTTCCAGAGTCACAAGCAGAAAACCCACATTATACTCGTCCCCTTGCAAGAAGCTGTTCATTGTGCGATGTCCATCAACTCATTTGTAGAGGAAGCTTTGAAGATGGGTCTCATTTTGGACAAATCAATAATCCCGATCACAGCTGGATAAAAGCTGCTTTTTCACCCTCCCTTCAACTAGAAGGTGTTAATCACTGAGAATATCAATCAAATTGTAAGCAAGTTCTTCAGTTCCTTTACTCAGCCCTTTCCTCACATTGATGATGAGCTAGAAAAAGGACAGTACTATCCAAACTGTTTTTGACTTGTAAAGCACCAGACAGGGAGGAATCTGGGGATGGCAATAGTGGTGGTGAGGAGACAGGACCTGACTCCTGCAGCCCAGGGCACCAAGAAAGAAAACTCAGCTTAGTCTTTCGATCAAACAAGCCTGACTCCTGAAAGGACAAAGCTGATAACATCTCAGGGTAAAGGAAACTTTGAGAAACATGGAGTGTAAAGGACAATAGGAAGACTGCAGAAATTTTGAAATATATATTCCATTCAACCAAATTAAAGGATGAAGAAACAGAAAAAAGGAAAGGCTAAAAGAGATTTGGTTCTCACAAAGTTCTACTAAAGAAATTTGGTTCTCACAAAGTTCGACTTGGAACTTTTATAATTTGATGCTTTTATTAGCTCCCAAAAGAAAAATTGCTGTCTGAAAGTAGGAGCCACTCAGTGACCTGCAAGACATCTGCCTGCACTTGGGCAGCGTCACACGTAACGAGGACACTGCTGCTTCACATCACATCTGACACTTCTGTGTCAATTGCTGTATTTCAGGATGCATTAGTGTGAGCAGGAAACACTTCAGAGAAAAGAGAAAAAAGGAAAAAAAAAAAAGAATAGGAGCAGCCTTATTGAGTTGTAGCTGGTTGGGAGAAGAGGGAATAGGAATGAGTATTGATTAGCAGATGCTGGACTACTTTTGAAGTTGTAAAATTGTCTTAGGTGACATTTCTGAAACACCTTCTGGCATATGCTATGAGCATTAATAACTCCATGCTCATGGCTTACAGAGAAGGCAGGAATGAACTTACCCATATTTTACAGTGAGAGAAACTGGTGCTCATGGTGGTGGTGATTTATTCCAGCAAGATACATCATAGCCTAATTGTTCCCCTATGATGCGCTCACCCCGGGGTATTTACATCTCTACATAGACTGAGACGGAGCAGCCACCACCTCTCCAGCAGTATGTCCAGCAGTGTTTGTCCACACAGGAGAACCACAGATGCGCACGCACACAGACAGGCTTAAAACAGATGAGCTGGTGGCACTCCGGAGGCTTTGCTCTGGATGATAACACAAGGTAAAAACGTCTCAGTGGTTTCACATGAATTTCTTCCCTCTTTTCACTCCTGACCTGACTTTTCCCCTTGAGCTTCTACCTAGACATTTCCTTTTTGGTTCCCAGGAAAAGTTTTCACCAGCTTCTAAAGTCAGAACACCACAACTGCAAGTGTGTCAACCGGACAAAGTTGGTCAGTTTTAATCAGATCACTAGAAGTGAGACATCTTTAATCACAAAGATCTATCACCAAAGGTGATGATACAGGTGCTGGGAAGGAACAGAAATGCAAGGAAGCTCTAAATACTTGGCAAAGAGGCCAGCCAGCACCATATGTGCCACTTTGGGAGAGGAAATAGCCAAGAGAAACCACCAGCACCTCTGAGGTGCTTGTTCTAAGCTTCACAAGGAACAACTGGCACTGGAGACTTGGTGAGCCAGACAATTTCAGCACTGAAGGAAGAGCAAACAAAGAGAAACAACAATCATCTTCTTGTTCTATGAAAGAAAAGAATTTACAGATTCAGTTCTCTTTAACTAGACCACCCCCAATAGTTAGTTTCCCTTAGTTTCTCCTAGGGATGCAAATAAAGAGGAAAAAATTAAGAAAAAAAAAATCAAAGTAAATTCAGAATCTTTCAAGCAGACTTTGAAAATGGAATTATTGAGCTAATTAAAACCAGGGGTGAGTTTTACCAAAATTTATTGCAGCCTTATGCGCCTTGTTAGTAGCTCTGTCAGTTGATTTTGGCTGCTTATAATCCTGCTTTGTAGCTGGCACAGGGGCTTCAAGATTTCTGTTCAACACCTGTTCTGGCTCCTCTCCCTGGGCATGCCCCAGCCAGGCTGCTGCTGGAACACCCTGTAAAGCAAACTAAATAAACCAATGAAAGTGCAAAGCAGTGCTCAGTGTCAGCAAGGGGATGTTGCCAACATAACCATCTAACATAACAAGGAAAGATCCTTCCTGAGCCTTTGAGAACTTCTGGTCTGCACTTCTCCATATTAATTTCCTCCCCGATAGACAAAACTATTTTAACTGGTCAGAACAAACCTGGTGCTCAGAGCATTTCTGCCAAGATATTCCAGAAGCTGAGTGACTGAACTGAGCAAAGACTTAATTTTTAATACTGAACTTAGGAAAGGTCTCTAGCTTCATATGCATCTACCCAAAAGCAACCATCAGGGTTTGTTGTGCCAAGTCTGTGCCCATCCCAGCAGCCTGCCGAGCACATCTGCACCTGGGAAAGGGGCAGAACATCCATCACAGGCACAGCCACCGGGACTGGCATATGCCTGGCTGTGCCTCTAGGTTCGCACAGGTTTGTTTTCAGAACTATCTTCCAGGGCCAAAGAGGGACTTTTTTTTTTCTGGCAAAACTTCCTTTTCTTCTGGGGATTTATTATTGACATTACTATGTTTCCCATCTTCAGCTCAGCCCTAAAAAGTAAAGGGCACTGCTGTGTGCAAATTGAGGGAATTTTCCAATTACAAACTCACAGCGCAAAGGGACACTGGCTCTTTCCAAAGTACCTTGTTTTTATTTACGACATTTGTGTGGAGAGACAGAGAGGTGCGATACAACTCTCAAGTCAGCAACGTTTCAAGCACAGCTAGTAAATAGACCTATTTTTATTTAAAAGCTAAACAAATTTCAGCCATTGTACAGCTAGTTTTAAAAGTCACTCCCCACATTTTGTTTCTGTGAAGTCAGAAACAGACTTCTGTTTGTATTGTTGTGCAGCAACAGATCCAGAATCGAGTGAATCAATACCTTTTGAATTCATTTCCCTACAACTGTGCTCACACCTTTGTTTCCCGCAAAATTCCAGGAAAATTTACTTTACTTGGATAAGCCAAAGCCTCATCTTATTCTTCTAGGTGTGTGCGTAAGAACTATCCCTGCTGTTTGTGCACAGTAGAGTCAATAGAACAGAAAGGATTAGACATCATGTTTTATTACGAGCACAACTGTGCACACACGGGCCTGTCGCATACTGGCATACGGTATTTAACAAACCAGAAATGCACGCTGAACTGCTATAAATGTGGCGATTATTCAGATAGTCACAGATAGAGCTTCCACCCAGGGAAGGCAGATCTGAATAGCTACAACACAATTATAACCCAGTCAGTTCACTGAATAATTTCCTACCAGACATGCCAGATTCCGCCCCCCCCCCGTCTTCTCCCCCCACACACAACACAGCCTTTGAGCCAAAGATCCATAAGCCAATTTACATGGAAAATTAGGAGGTGTCAGAAGAGGCAGAACTAGACAGGTCTCAAGGATATTAATTCCTGCTCCCTTAGCCTTGAGCTTTCAACGTATCATTAATTTGATATCGTTGATGTTAGTCCTCCGTCAATGCTGTGAAAAGAGGGAATACTTCACTTAGGCTGCCCTTGTGCTGGGTGAAGATAAACCAGTGAGAGAACCAACCTAAATGCGCGGGTTAAAGTGCTTCAAGCCCAGCCACAGAGACCCTGCTCCGTCAGTGGGCAGACCATAGCTCACTCCCAGCTCTGCAGGGCTCACCCCAGCCCACCACACCTCTCTGTGCCACAGGGAAGAGATGACAAGTGGCACTAAGCTACTTCCACAAAGACCTGTTGACTTCAAAGGTTACCACCAGCACCATCTTACTATTTTCACCTCCTCTCAGGCTCCCTGACCAAGGCACCCAGGGCCGTAGTGGCTTTGCTCTGGAGCACACCTCCCTCCCTCTGAGCACTAAGAGTTTGATACAGAGCGGTGTAGAGGACATCCAGCACCCCGCCAATCTAGTCTAGCATCTATGAATTTATGATATATCTGCAAGCAACTTGCTCTGGGCAAACAGAACAGCAGCCAATTAATTAGTGGTTGGGTGCAGTTACATCAATAACAAAGCGGATAAGGGATCCAAACTAGTAGTGCCTGCTACAAACAAATTAACTGTCCATTTAGGCAGACCAGCATGCAGTAATGAGCTGATAGCCATTATCAGTAAGTCATTAGATGTGAGACTAAAGCTCCCATTGGGTGCTGTTATCAAGTTTTAGCTCTCCACAGAAGCTAGGGCTTCACACAAAGGCAGGGCAGAAAAGGCCATTTCCATCAGGTTTAAACAAATAGAGCTATGAGATGCAGAGCTTTGGCTACACTGTTTCTCACAGGCCTCCAGCACACAGCCAAGGTGTTGCTGAGTCTGGTTCTTCATCCCCTGACAGTGAGATCCCACATGCATCCACACAGCAAGCAAGGGCTCATCTTCTCCTGCTCTGAGAGAGAGCTCAGCTCACTGAGAACTGCACTGGCAGGACTCATCAAGCATAACCTCACCTCACAGCACTGAGGGCCTCGTGCCCATCAGCACACAGCAGCCTCTGCACATTTATTGCTTTGAATTCAGACACCCAGGGTTGTTACCCTCACCCCCCTCATTTCCTCAAGCAGCAAAGGCTGAAAGCCCAGGGAATCATTGTGTCTTACTGTGTCTGACACAGCAACTCCCATCCTGGATCTCCAGGTCTGGCCTTTCGAGCAGGATTCCAATACGAATACCCAAATTGTATTAATGCCTGCAGCACAGCAGGCCCCAAGGATTCAGGGCCGTCAGGCAGACTTGACACCATCTATAACAATAACATGGGTGGCATCCTTCCTCCTCCAAAACTCTCCTTGACAGCACAGGAAGCCAGATTTTTAGGGGCTACAAGAGTAGATGACAGCCAGTTCTCAGCTCTCCAAATACCTGGAGGGTACCTTTGAGATGTACTCATGAGGTCTTTCCCACCCACTTGCTACCCCTACAACCACAAGCCATTTTGGGTTCTTATCCTTAACTGTTGGTGCTTGGCATGATGGAACTCTAACGCTCTGGCTTTTCCAGTTGGACATAACAGGGTCAACATCAGTGAAAGTATGTACCAGGCATGGCAAATCTCTCCCCAGGATCACATATAATTTCCACCGCATTGAGAGGGAAACTGCCTCCACAGGAAAGGGTAGCAGCAGTTAAAAATCAAACCAGACAGCCGGACCAGGACTATGAACCACATAACCACATACAGTGCTGCTGTAAGCACTGCTGCTCCTAGTGCCTTCACACTGAATTCACACCCTACCTTGCTAATAAAGCCTTTTGAGACAGGCCACAAAATTATGCTAAATTAAATGAAAAACCAAAACTGAGACTACCACATCTGAGGCACTCCTCTTCCTCCCAGGAGCCTGAATGCATTTTAACTCAAACCTAAGAGGACTGGTGAGGGGAAAAGCACTGCATTTACCTATTTGCATTTCTCCACTTCCCAAAAGAAACACCAAGCAACAGCTCCAGAAACGTTTTTCCCTTATGAGTTAAAAGTAATGGAGGAGAAACAACCAGGCTGCACTGTGGCAGATCAAGGGAAGCGGCAAATGGCCTCTGCAGCTTTTTCAGGTTTCGAGCTGAAATAAAGACTCTGCTCATTAACAACTGCAGCTCCTCATCCATTTTTAATCCTGCAAGTATCATCCAAGCTCCATAGACGCCTCAAACCCTGGACTCCAACCTGCCTAACCAGCTGCTCCTGCAGCAAGGCACTTTATCCCCCCCCCCAAATCTCTACTTATACCCGCAGCTTTTTTCAAGAGATTTAAATTCATTTAAAGCCACAATTAAGGCTCAACCTTTCATGTTCTTCATTCTTAAAGAGAGCTGCAAAACCAGAAAATCCTTCACATCTGAGCAGGGCCAGGTCATCCTGCATTGAAGATGGGCAACAGAGCTGCATTTGTGCAGTGGTTAACAACTCAGGATTAATTAGCACACACTGAACCCAACCCAGGCTTGCTGAGCAGCCATCGGACATCTTCCAGTAGCAAGCACCTGTCAAGACATTTGTGGAAGGACACCCTTGACCTCATGTAGTTTAAAAGTTTAGAGTTCAGTTCAGTCCTCTCCCTGTGCTCCAACTGGGGGACGGGACACGACACTTTCCTCCAGCCAAAAGACCCATGACTCAGCTATGAATCACCATCCAGCCTCTCCATCTCATCCACCAGCACCAAACCTCGTCTATGAGCAATTACAGAGATCTATTACCATGCTAATCAGCCTCCTGGGCCCTTGTGGCCCCAACAACTCCTCCATTCCCCATCTGGGTTGCAGGGGCAGAGGTATTTTTACTGCAGCCAGTGTTTTTAAACAAGCATTGGAAATAGTGCTTTTCTGGTTGATTTACTGGTGGTGGTTGCAGAGCACGGGGCTGCGTGGTTGCCATGCTGCCTTTAACCAGAGGTGAGGAGCAGGAGCAGGAACACAAGGCCCAAACAGATGAATCACACACAGCAGCGAGGCTTGGGGGAGTTTTAGCCTCCAAGTTGTCAGAGCAATGTACAACTTCAGAGATGCCCTTTGCAGCTGAGGTCAGCCCAGGTCTGTGCGCTGCATCCTCCAGGAAGGACCCCACTCCCAGCTGTGAGCTGAGCTACAGCTGCTCACAAGGGTTCAGTTTGCTCATTCAGCTCATGCTTTCACCTATGGAGAATTAAAGTGGCAAAAAATAAAGCCAAGAGGTTTTGGGCAAGGAAAAAAATCAGTAGTGCAACACTGCAGACTCCCCTTTGGGAGGATCACAGCTCTGTCTTTGCGGGTTGGCGAGTCTCCAGCACGAGCACACCATCGGGCAGCTAAGCAGGACAGGTTTCTGGAGGCCTTTGCTCTCCAGTGCTGCGTAGAAAAAAAGTTTTCCAAACTGGTAGGCAAAGCTATCAAGTTTTCCAAGCACACTGGGGATGGGGAGAATGGCAGAGGCAGTGAAGGACTGCCAGTAGTGGCTAAGAACCTTCTTTATTATATAAGGTAAGCTACATCCTACGGATGTAACAGCACTGCTTCCCTTGGATGGGATGGGAGTGGAAGGGGTCACCTAAAGCAGAATCCTAAACTCACTTTGCAAGAATTCATTATATTGTCCTCCAGAAAGTGATATTAACTAAACCCTGTCAGTCACATTAAACAACTTCTGCTTTGTAGGTTGTTCAAGAGCAGTTCTGTGAGCAGATAACATTTGAGATGGAGTATGTTTTAGTTCTTTTCCCTAAGCACAAGGTATCATTTGGTTTCCAGGACAAAACCATTTTATTTCAAGAGACAGATAAGCAGTTTCCAGAGCTCATTAGTCCTACAAGCTTTTCCGACAGTAAATGCAGCTGGTGACTGTTCAAACTGGAAAAGAAGCCTTTGTATGAGACAGGAACAAGGATCTACTCAGGTTTAAGCAGAGACACTTCAGAAGGCAGCAACCACTTCCAGAGCACCTCAGACACTTGAGTAGCTCAACACCTCTGCAAATTGGGAAACTTAAATTTTAATGATCACTTAATGGGCTGCAGTAGCTGAATGGCTTTTTTCAGATACATCCTGAGCAAACTTATTCCATTCTATTTTTACAGGGAAGACATAGCAGCTTCCACTCACACACAGACAGCAAAGCAAGCTCCCCAAACCTTCCCCAGCCAATGCCAGCAGCCTGGCTCAGGCTTCATAGGAAGTCCCTTGTTCCCAGGTGGCCGTGTCCCCACCACAGACCAGGATTTTGGGCTCATGATCACCCTGCACCAGGTTACTGCAGCTCCCGCAGGTCAGGACAGCCCTGTTCCACAGACACATACTCTGGCCCAGCCTGGCTGTGGTGGGAAGCTGGACAAGGGTACACCAGTGCCTCTTCTTTGTTGGATAAGCCCTTTTAATTCCAAAAATGTTACAGGCAGGGCTTATGATTTCCCAGCATAAGACAAACTTAAGAGAAGGGATCAGCTGGAATGAGGCAGGAGACTGGGAGAGGCGTCACTGCCAATCTTCTCCTCACTGAGGTCCAAGAGGCCAATGGTCCCAGGCTTTCCGATGCTTATGGGAAGGGAGCAGGCTTCTCCATGCACACACAGCTAGGAGAAGGGTCAATGTCCCAGCAGAGAAATTTGCAGTCACACAGACACAGCCTAGCACCCTCCCTGAGCACAGGCGGACAGAAATACTGCAGCAGTGGTCACACTGCACAGCAGGAGCCACACACTAGTTCTGCAGTCTTAAAAAAAAAAAACAAAACAACAAAACACAAAACTACACAACCCAACCCAAGAAAACCAAAAAGCACCAAAAACCCAGCAAATCTTTGCTTTAATCATGTTTATTGGAGGCCAGAGCAGTACAGAAGTACATCATTAAAGTGACCCATCTGTACAGGAAAATTCATCTGATCCCCTTCCTTGGGGGGGAGGAGTAGGGAGAGGGTACAACACAAAAAGAAGAGGGATGAGTTCCCTCCTGTTGTCCCTGCTCAGCACCAAGGCTTCGACTCCATTATAGGAGACCTTCTCTTCTGCACACAGGCAAAATCTCAAAGAGAACAAACTATTTAAATGGACTGGCTTTTATTTCCAAAGAGGAGAAGAATTCCTATTTGTTCTCAGGATTGCAATTTTCTCCCCATGCTGCAAAGGATCCAAACAAATGAGCAGGGAATGAAAGGGATTAATGAATTAGTTGGACCTGGGCTCCCAGCTGCAGGAGGAAGGAGGGGAAGCCAAGCCACAAAGCAAGGGACCGCCAGAGCAAGATAACCCATGCAGCTAGTGTTTAGCATTACAGACACCGAGGGCTCTTGGGGAACCCTGTTCAAATGAAGATGAATTAACAAACACTTCTGAAAGGATTCATTTAAAGGGAAATCAAACAAAACAACAAAAAAAAAAGTTAGGAAGGGTTTAAAGTTTAGACCAACCACATGTCGCATAGAAAGGGTTTGTTTTGCAGGAATGCTGGACTTCCACCACCACCCGGTTCCCAGCAGCTTTTGTCTTCTTTAAGGGATGGACCCACATGATTCTAGTTTCCTCCAAAAGTCTTAAAAGCTGCCAACAACCAAAAAGAGCTTTGGTATTTACACCAAGCATTGCTCATTTAAGGCCTATTGACTCTCCTGGCTGGATGAGGGATATGTAGCCCTGTGGAAGCTGCAAAACCAGTAAAAATTAAATCTTTTTCGCTTTTTCTCAAGCTACTTTAAATTCAACATCAGGAGATTTGAAGCAAAGCTTGGGATTAAGATTAGTTTTCAACCTAGTGAGTGAGTGAGCTGGTCTGATTCACATGGCAATTGGTTCCTGGTACTGATGGCTTCCCATAAACCGCATCACTGCACCCTTTGTTCCCAATGCCCCAAGAAACATCTTTGCTTTGGCTCACCCATGCCTTGGCAATTATGAGACACACAAAAGCTGCATGAAAGCCATCACAGTTTGTCTGGGTGGGAGAAGCTAGTGACATACCCTCTAAATCTAAGAAACTAGTAGTTGCTCATCGTGCTGCTATAATGCACGGCTTAATTTAAAAGCAAGATTAATTTGTAGATTAATTATTATAGTCGCTGACTGGATGAGATTGCAATAAATCACCTGGGTGTAGAATTGCACAGCAATTACTTGACCATACATTGAGCATGTAAATGTTCATAATGAGGTGTCACCTAATGGAGACTGATGTTCTGAGTTCTGAGGAACTACAGACTACAGCCAGCAGAAGAATGTCACAGTGCGAAGCAGGCTGGGGAGGAGGTGGCAAACAAGAATACACAGATCAAAATGTTTAGCACCATTCAAATCAGTCGTCAGGAGCAACATGCAAAACCGATGCAGGATTTTCAAGGACCTGCAAATGTTAGAAGCTGCTGGAATTCCTCGCAGCCAGAGCTGTGACAGTAAATAGGAGAAATAAGCCACTGCTCAGGACAGTCCCAGCCTCACTATCTTAGGGAAGAGAAATACAGATGTATCTCAAAAAGATTAGCCTTCAGCCAACAATGAGGTGGCAGCAGATGATAACTTCCCGGGTGCAACAAACCTGCTATTCCCTTACAACAGCTATTCCATTGCAGGAATGGGATAAAGCAGACCCCACCACACTGCTGATCCTGGGTCTGGAGCAAAATGCATGTCCATGGGAGCTTAGACCACACAAGCAAGAACCCAACTGTCCCTTGGCTGAGGTGGGGTTTGGCTGGGGAGTCTTCTCATGAATGCACCCCTCGCCCAGGAACATCTGAACCAGTCCATTTCCACCATAATTGCTGCCCCAGCTATCACTCTTCTGATAGCAGAGCCAGAGCAGTGACAGGCGAGTCTCCATCCTCAGTGAGATATGCAGCCCATGCAGCAACTTCTCTTTGCCTGCTTGCTGCTGGCTGTGGCCTCACTGCTCAGTGGTGCCAGGCACTGGCATCAGTTCTGTTTGGGATTCCATTTTTGAGGAACCAGAATTTCAGTTTCATTTTTGAAGAGGCTCAGCCCAGGCATGGGACACCCAAGGCTGGAAAGGGCTTTAGAATAACAGGCCCAAGCACATTATCTGCTTTAAGCCAGGACAAACTGGAAAAGAAGATACAGTGCAAAGCACCTCAGCCCGTCCATGCTAACAACACTTCTAGCCTTGTAGATGAAATCCAATTTGCCAGAGGAGCTGGGATTTATTACCATGCTCAAAGGACTATGAACAAATGCAAACACTGTTGGATGGAAGCCGTGAACACTACAGCGTTATAAACACTCATCCAGGGCTTGAGTTAAGAGAAGCAGCTGAACAAGACTGCAATCTGCATCCAGGGCCAGGACCTTGATTAGAGCCAAGAGGAGATGTGGATCCTTCTCTAATTCTCAGCCACCTCCTTCACCACAGGCTGCCCACAGGGTTGCTCAGCAACACAAGGGACGATACTGACAATTTATGAGGAGCAAGACCTCAGGCTCCCTGGAGGAGATGCTCTTACTGTGCACAAGTTGCATTTGTGCTCAGCCATGGTGAGCTGTAGGGAAAACCGTGAGCCTCCAGCACCCGCATCGCTCACAGGATGTGACTGCCTGCCTTGGATGCACTGGGCATCACTGTCTGCAGCCCCTCATTAACACATTCCATCCCAAACAGGGTCCTGGCACCAGCTCCAGATGTCCACACTGGAAGTTGCAATAGGATTAGATCCATCCAACATTGACATTGTAGTTTCCTGGTAAGCTCCTGGCACAGGGCAGAACTCACAGGTAAGTAGAGGAAGCACAGGTGTGGACCCATCTCTGCCAGCTGGTTCACAGGCCCAGAAATGCAGCAGAAACCTTCTCTGTGATAAAAAGAGGTCACTATTGAAGTCCTGCAACCATTGTAACCCACAACTGTAGGACTTTCTCATGGTTCTTTCATTTAACTTCCCCAAAATAACTTTTCAGCAGCAGCAGGCTCCCTGATGCACAAGACACTCCTGGGACAGTGTTTCCTCTGTGCAGAGCCTCTCCACTAGAGCATCAACATTTGTCCAAAGCCCCAGGACAGTGCCTGAAAGCATCCAGGGATCTCAGCTTCCTAACCAAAAGGGCCCTTTCCCAGCAGACAACCAAGAGCCCCAGCTTCAGCCCCTATCTACTTCCCAATACTAAAAACACCAAAAAGGAAATGCAGAAAGTCCAAGTTAACAGTATCTGTATAATCAGGAAGTTAGTGATGCTGTCAGGGGGAGCTAAAATAAACTGTTCCTCCAGCCCCCAGAGAGCCCCACAAGCCATGCCTGAAAGGACCAAAGGCAGCAGGAACAAAAAAAAAAAAAAGAAAAAGAAATCATTCTTCACTAGGAAAGACAAGTTTCATGAAGAATGAAAAGATGACAAAAGCTGCTTTGCTGTTGCAGAGCTCCTTGGGAAATGGGGGCAATTACAAAACCTGCCTGGGATTTAGCAGATAGCTGCTGGGAAACATGTATATTTGAATGGAGAAAGAAAAATTAGGTTGGAGAATTATTAGCAATACAAGAGAGGAGCTTTCCATGCTCTACACCCAAAGCCAATGCAAAGCCCTTAATCCTTACCAATGTCTGATTGCACAGCTGGAGCTATGGGTCTATCACCCTGGGGATAGCAGCAACTGCCCAGGACTCAAACCCAACTCTGTCCTGCTCTGAGTAGTTTCAATCTCATCCTGCAACAGTGGAACCTTCATCTCTTCCACCTGTGACTGTCTGAGCTCCCTTGTCCTTTAATACCACATGCAGTAGCAAAATATGGTTTGATTTTCAGTTGTATGCCATTTTTGATATGTACGATTGAGATGATTGGTCACACATCTTATTCTGTACAACAGCAAAGGTCCAATTCTGCTATATTAGTACCCAGCACCTTTCAATGCTGAACATGTGATGGGTTCTCAGTCCCGCAGCACTGCCCCTGGGCCCCCAACACCTCTGAGAGCTGTCTCCATTGGTCCCAGAAGTATCTACCCTTTGGGCTGACACATCCAGTTTATTTACTTGCTTGCCTGGAAGCTGGTTATCATACTACTAGACAGCTGGTTCCCAGCAGAAAAACAAAAGCATCTCTGGTGTCCCTTAAGAAGCAAGAGCATCTCTGAAAGGTCTGGGTCTTCATTAGTTCCCAGACAGTTTTCCATCCACAGGAGAAGGGAAAGGTTTCATTAAGAACAAGACAAGCCCTTCCCCAAGCAAGACAGCAGCTAACAATGGAAATCACTCAAAGTCACCTCCCAACACATACAACAATTAAACAAGGTTTCTCCCTCCAAGGCACCATCAGATTTCTGGAGCCATGGGAAAGCTGAAGGAGCAACAGAGCTGCCTGCAGCCCCCAAGGCTGTGTTAGAAGGTCACACTTCCAACACCAGAGAAAGATACTCAATTTTCTTGCAAATAGAGCTCATCAAGAGCAATGCTTCCCTGAAGGTTTCCCACCCCTGATGGGTGTCATAGCCCAATGCTGCATCATCCTATTTGCACCCCTACACACAGGGCTCAGACCTGGACTCCCTCCAGCAGTAGGAGAGGTACAGAGAGAGCAGCATTTTGGGCAGATATTAATTACCAGGCTCCCTGTACCCTCCCTTGGAGACCCATAGGTTCCTTGCAGTTTGCAATGGGAGATCTGCTTGACCCAGACACTTTTCATCTCCAGTTCATAAAAAAGAAGACACACACCCCCACCCCCCTTATTTTATCAGGTGTTCTAAGCCCCATGCTCCATTTCTCTCTACACCAGACAGACCCACTGGCAGCTTTTCCATCTGCAGATATGTCATTTAAATGGAATTATGCCAGCAGCAGGGATCATGCTGTTCCTGTTCTGTAGCCATGCTTTGGAAATGGATGCAAACTTATTTAATATCAAATTCTGCCTTTCCTTAGATCTGTCAGTACAGCTCACTTGGCTTCAGTGCAACTGAAGTGCTGGGTACAGCTGAAAGCAGGATCTATCATACAGCACCCCAGAGTTATTAACAGTGCATGAATAATCCGGATACAATGTTCTTTTAATGCCAACAGCAGTGATAAAGGTGCAAGAACAGAGCCAGCAGAAGTCATTTTTCTGCCCACATGAGTGCAGCCTGCTTTCCACCCTCCTGCTCTGGCAAGCTCAGCACTCAGGAAGACCACATTGAACACATCTGGACACCAGAGGTTGTGGAGGCTGAGGCCAAGGCAGGACCATCAGCCCACCTAACCACACAGCTGACTCCTCACAGCCTGTATGAAGACACCAGCCAGATATTCAAGGGTGACCAGAAGCCCCAGAGCTTGGATCCTGCAGCCTTGCAGTGCTGACAGAGAGCCCATTCCCCACATCCTAAGGTGGGAAACACCTCCTCCTCCCATCTGACCACTCTGACTACCACCTTGTCAAACAAATGAGGTGTTTGGTTTAGTTAGGATGCAAGTGAAGCATAACCAATTCATGCCATCCCATCAAGAGACAAAATTTCCTTCTTGCAATGGAAGTCATTAGCAGATTGCACAGTATTTCTAGCTTCAATTGATCTGATTTTATCCTTCAGACACAGGCTCTCATTG
The DNA here is from genome assembly GCA_013398155.1 of Pedionomus torquatus. Taxonomy (NCBI): domain Eukaryota; kingdom Metazoa; phylum Chordata; class Aves; order Charadriiformes; family Pedionomidae; genus Pedionomus; species Pedionomus torquatus. Next base: position 88,352 of record VZRU01009867.1, on the reverse strand, counting down.
TGCCTTTTTCTGCAAGATTAAAGTGCTCTTTGCTATCTGGGAAAGTACTTACAGTGTAATTAAGTCACCCAGTCCTCCATTTGATAAGGACTATGCAGACTGAGTTCTCACATTCCCTCCCTCCTATGTGCCTTCCAAGCTTTCAATATCCTTTAAACAAAAAAAAAAATCTTTATACCAAAGCTATATGGACAATTTCAGCACCTCTGGCCTTACCACTGCCTGAAGGGGGACCAGGTCACCTCCCTGCCCTTGCCCCCAGCCCTGTAACCATTCCTCTTTCCCATCCAGCAGCAAGAGGCAGAGAGACCACCTCCTCCATCCTCCGCCCCTTTGAAGGCTCCTATATTTCACCCATTTGATGGCAGTGCTGCACACTGGTAATATCAGCCCTCTGCAGGCATCCTGTTACAGCATGCCATACTGGTCACAGAAGAGTTTCTGTATCCAGAGTTAGCCTTGGAGCTGTAGGTACAATCAAAGGGCTTAACCTTGTCTGTCCCCACCCCAAATGCCACTAGGCCAGCAGGATTATC
>VZRU01009867.1:62021-72535 GCA_013398155.1 Pedionomus torquatus | reverse complement strand
GGGTGGGGGGGACCTGTGGGTGTCGGGGCGCTCTGCCTACACCATGTTCTCTCTCTCGCCCCCGCAGCGCGGCGGAGCCGGCGGTGACCCGCGGCCGCGAGGCTCCTCTGGGTCCCCGTGGCCCTAAGGACTTCATCCCCGACGGCTCGGCCGAGCAGGAGGAGAAGCTGCGCCGGTGCCGGGAGGAGCAGTGGCAGCTCCTCTCCGAGGAGCGTGTGGAGCGGCTGTAAGTCCGAGGGGCCGGGGGATAGTCCAGGGGTCGCAGGGACGTGTTAAATGATTGAGCCCGGGGTGTAAAATTCCTTTCTCCCTGGGAGGGGTGATGTCGGGGGGATCAGAGCACAGCTGCTGTCCCTCAGGTGCTGTCACAAGTAGAATCGAGCAGTTAGTAGCAGGCAGGCGTTGGCACAGTAAGTACCCTGGCCCGTCCCTGCAGTTCATAGCTCCATGGGGGAACAACAATGAGGCAGCTCACCCCGGTGTTCCCTCTGGAGCAGAAGGTGATGCTGACATGCTGGTGGCTTCTATGTGGGTGTCCAGAATGTCCCTGGAAGGCTCTTCGTTGTCTCACGTACGTGCATAATCCCATAGCCTTTGCAGATGGCAGCCTGAGTTACAACCCCTCTTGATGCTCATGTGTGGCCTTGGGCACATTTGGCCGCCTCTCTGTGTCCCTGGTTTATCAGTTTTGATGGTTTCAGCAGCGCTGCTGGTCTCTGGAGCTTATCATTGCTTGGGAGATTTTCACACTCTACCTCTTGGCACACATTTGCCCATTTAGCCTGCTGTTTTCTGGTAACAGTTCTCTGCACTGATCAGTAGCAGCAGAAACTATTCACATAAAATCCCACCACTGGGAACTCTAGAGAGAGAATGGTGACCTCCAGCAGACAGGCAGGGCAGACAGGGTGGACCGTTATCTTCCAGTGTTGTATCAGTTGAGTTTGTTCTGGTACATCCATAAATGTGTGTCTGGGGCAGCAGTGAAGACTCTCAGGATGGGAGGGTGACTGGGTAGGTTTAGATTTCCTTTCAGATGGGGAATTATACTGGCTAAAGGTGTTGAGCAAGTCTACGGTGGACTGTACAGTTCTGAGCTTCTGTTTCCTTGAGTCAGCTCTAAAAATGTGTGTTTACATTCGTGCAAAATTGCCCTCCGCTTTTTCTCGGCTATTCATTTTTTCCTATAAGACCACGTGGGTGGGTCCAACAACTTCAGAGTCTTGGCAGCCTCTGAGTGATGGTATGATATACCATGGCCATGCATCTTCAGCAGGCTGCTGTTGCCTGTGGAGAGGCTGTGGTCTCCGCTGCTGCTGAAGATGCTCTTAACTAATTGGTGGTGATAAAATCTTCAGCTGGTACTGCTAGATCCAGAGGATGTCTTTCTAAGGCCTTGCTCTGTAAAAACGCCATCTTGAAATTTGCTTGCCTTGTGATACCTTCCTCAGCTCATTGTCTTGCTACAATAGGGGATCATAGTAGGACATGCCAGTAATAACAAACTAATCTTTAACCTTCTCAGGGGAAGTCTGGTGAAAGCTGAGTGGAAGCCAGGACAGGGCATCGTAGAGCTGCAGACCCCTGCGGTGAGTCCGCTGCAGTGTGTACTCCGTGTCATCATCTCCCATTGGCCATTGCGGAGTCCTTAATTTGCTTCTTGACATGGGAGAATGCCTGGTTGTCAGCAGGGAGCAGCCAGAGCCCATTGTGGATTTGTGCTTCTGTTCCAGGGGAAGTTCTGGCACACCATGGGGTTCACAGAGCGTGGCAAACAGTGCCTGCTGCCTGAGGAAGCTCTTTACCTGCTGGAGTGTGTAAGTAGGATACCCGGGGTGGATGGGGGCATTGGGTCCTTCCTGTGTGATTGGAGGAACTGTAGCAGCTTTAGACTGAAGTCTGAAATCACTTGACTTGTGTTGGGCACCTGCAGTTTGAGCAGCTGATAAACACCCGGTTCTCAAGGAATTGTCTCTTTTAGCCTGTTTGCTGATGGAGCTGTTTGCCTCCAGGCCATGGGTTCATACTCCAAGGCAGCCTGTGTTGTTGACAGTGTGTAAGCCAGTTTATCCAGCTGTTATCGTGGTTGGGCTTTTTTACCTCTGGTAAATAGATGGAAAACAAATTAATGAAAATGAAATTGTGTAGTCAGTTGCTGAGTACAAAAATCTCTTCCCAGAAGCAGAAAAGACCTGTTAAATGCCTTCAGCCCATCCCATGGGAGAGGTGTAACAACCTCACAGTGTTTTGTTCTCTTTGTTTAAGAATAAACACATTTAAAGGATAAAAAAAAAAACCAACAAACCAAAAAAAAAAAAAGAAAACTAAGTTAGCCTAAAACTGCCTTCTGGAGGTTCATTGTTATTGCCTGGGGGAATCTACTTGTCATTGCTATTGCCTGGGGGATCACTGGGGCTGCAGTAAATGCTTCTGAGGAGCCACCAATTGATGGCTTCTGAGGATGCCATCGGTTCCTCTGCTCCAGCTTGTAGCTGTGCTGTGTCCTGAATCTCCAAGATTGTCAAAGTTAAAGAAAATTATTTCCAAAACCACTAGTAATTTCAACAGTTGAGCGTCGTGCTCCCAGCTGCAGCCTCTAAACAGATGCAACGCTGGAGTAGGAGGTGACAGAACTTCTTACCTGGCTGAAAACCAGGACGTAGGGCAACTGGGCATGGGAGAGAGACTGTATCTAATCCAGGTGGCACATGGGGAGGCATGCATATTGTGTGAAGGAGGGCCCTGAGACCAGTGGGAAGAGACTGGTGTGAGCTTGCATGGATTTGTTCCCCGTGATTCTCTCAACACCAAGCTTTTGCCCTGCAGGGCTCTGTTCAGCTCTTCTACAGGGATCTGCCCTTGTCAATCCAGGAAGCCTACGAGATCCTGCTGTGCCAGGAGGCAATGAGCCTGTCACATTACCAGGTGTGTGGGAACCTTCAGCTATGGCAGGGAGGAGGAAGGCAGAGACCCCCAGCTCTTGTCACGCAGCCTCTTCCCAAGTTGCTGATAGCAGACTGGAGGGAAGTTAGGGAGGGAAAGGGGGTTGTTCTCAGTTTTTCCCACTCAACTGCTTCCAGATGATCAGTTCTTGTTTCCCCACCTTTGCTTTGAGTCTTTATCCTGGTGTTTTCTCCTCTGCCAGTGCCACACTGTGTTTGCTCAAATGTAGCAGAATTAAGTAGATTGATTGTTTTTTAGGGTAGTTGTTTAACCCTCTTCCTTTCCTTTGCTCTAAGGTGTTCAGCCACTTGAAGCAACTGGGTTATATTGTACTGAGATTCGACCCCAGGTAACCAGCTTTTTCTTTCCACGCTGCTTTCTCCTTTCTGAAGACCTTGAACAGCTCTGTGCCCACTACATGGCCCCAGTGGAACAGCAGAGAAGAGGACTTTGACCCTGCGTTCCGTCTCTTGGGAGGATTAAAAGCTAAAAGTGGCACTCTACTCTTCCTTGCTCCTCCCTCTTGAGGAGCTGATTTGTAACATGAAATGGGTCATGAACTGAGGACCATCCTGGTCCTGCTTGTGGATTTTCTGTGCCTGGAAGAAAAGTCTTTGTTGCTGTGTTCTGGGGGCTGAGCAGAAGGGTAGTTCCACTGCTTCGCCCTGCTGTCAGCCTCTGGTGTTGGTGTCTCCTTACAGCACTGTCCTGTCTCCCTATGAGAGGCAACTGAACCTGGAAAGTCACTGCCAGAGCTCTGGGAAACACCATCGCAAAAGGAGGAGGAGTTCCAGTCCCCGGTAAGGATGTGGACCAACACATTCTTCCATCTTCTCCCAGGCTCTACAGCTTAGGAACAGCATTCTCAGCCCTTTGTGCTGTGGGGGACCTGTCTGGCACAGCTGCTCTTGTCTGTCCCCAAGCAGTGCAGTGCTTTTCCTGAGGTCTTCCAGTGTGCCCTTTTGTCACATCTGTACTTGATAGGAGCAAACTGCTTCTGAGCCTCCCAGCTGCAGTGGTGAGATGCCAGTACAGAAAGGTAGAGAGGTCAGCGCAGAGTAAATGTGTGGCAGATATCTCCTTTTGCTCTTTTTTAGAGGCAGCACAGACATCACAGTGCACATCTTGCATTTATCCACCCTGTGCTAGGACTGTACAGCAGAGAGCGTAGTTGGGTCCTGGTCCTTGCACATGGCCTCTAGACATGTGCCAAATGGAATCAGAAGCTGACAAAATTACTAATTTTGCTAATAATTATGATAGCTTCCAGTAGGTGGCGTCATGCTTTCAGAAACAGGGAGGACAAGACAGTTCTGCAAATCCTTTCCTGTTAACAAGTAAATCAGTGTCTGAGAAGTTAAGAAATTGTAGGAACTGGGAGATAAAACTGATGGTTTAACAATTGCTCCATCTTCTGTGGGACCGGGGACCAAATCTCATACCGGTAAGAAGTGCTGGCAGGAAGTTTTCTGCCTGGCCTGTGCTGGTTTGGCTGAAGTCCATCATGTTTGAGTCAGTGTATGGGCTGTGTCATGGCACATTGGGAATGTGTGTCAGTACAAACCAAGGCTGGGATTCTCCTGGGCATTGAAGTCAAACCTTGTGCAGGACTGCTGAGTAGTTTATTCTGCCTTTGGCATTCACTGCTTGGTTTTGGCCTGCCTTTTTCCCTTCTCATTTTGTCACACAAGCAAATGCCCTCATTCCAGCCAGCAGGTTGTTCTCAAGGGTTTGCAGACCCGTCTGGGGCTTCCTGCCACCTTTGCCATCCTTCCTTCAGATTTGGCAGACCGCATTCTTCTTGTAGCAGGGAGGAGGCAGGATTCAAAGGGAATAAAGTTCCACCGCACGCTCTCCCTGTCTTTTATGCTGCTGCTTCTCTCTTTAGATCCCATGAAAAGAAACATAAGGTATGTGAAGACCTTCCAGAAGCTAAAGGGACCTCGAAAAAAGCTGCAGATGATTGTCAAGACTCCAGCTGCCTGCCCATGGATGAAAAGCCTTTGTCAGACCAGCCAAAGGAATCAGATGCTGGCAGTGGAGAGGGAGAATCAAACACAGTTCCTCTTGATATGGGACAAAAGGACTCCGTGAGCTTCTCCCAGGGCCAGTCTGGAGACCACAAGGAGAGCAGCACTGGCACTTGTGCACCCCGTTGGGATTTTAACAATATCATCTTGCCAAATGTCGCCCCAGACCAGCCCTGCACATATCTTCCCTCACCTGACAATGGGCTCCTACCAGAGAATGTGCCGGGGAGGGAGGTTAATGCAGCTTGCTGGTGCGCACGCATCAATCAGAAACAGGAGAAGCTGTCACGGAAAGAAAGGGAGCAGCGAGAGAGGGAGAGCAGGTACAAGAGCAGTGTCAATGCTGACCGGGAGGTGAGGCACTGCTCCAACTGGCAGGAGTACAAAGCCCTTCTGGCACAGAGGAGCCAGCAGAAGGTTTGGACACGACCGCCACATCTCTGGGACCAAGCTGTCACACCGCTTTTGCGGCCAGATGAAGCTACCTCACAAGGTAGTGGCTCTGGGAACTTGATGGGGACCCCCTTTTACCCCCCAGCTCTGTGAAATGTTGCCTGGTGTGCGACAGCAAAAGGGATGACATGGAGAAGCTTAACACCAGTTTAGGGGACAGTACCTTGAGAAGTAGAATCTCATTAGAAGAGATGCTGGGCAAAGCAGGCACAGAGGAACCCAGCCATAGACGTGGGGAGAGAGAAGAAAACTTGTCCTCTGCCTTTCCATCTTTCTATAGCCCACTCAAGTGCCAGTATAAACAGGGCCTTGGGAGGTCTTCTAATCCATTCCCCATGTCCTACTGTATTGCAGTCCTTCCTGCTCGGCTCTTTGGCATGGGAAATCAGGGCCAGCAAGACGCAAAGTGGTTGCAGGGTGTTCTGGGCTATGCGCTGGGAGGAGATGAGGAAGTTGAGGTCTTTGAAGTAGCCAGCGGTGACTGTGGTGATGCCAGCCATTGTCAAAGGAGGAAGGCTTGTGGGTGGTGGTGGAGTGCTTGGAGTGCCCTGGGAGAGAAATAGCTGGTCTGATCCTTTCCTGTTCCTTCTCCCTCCAGCTGCGCTCCTCCAGCAGATCAGTGTGCTGCAGCCCTCCCACATCCTGGATGGAGCCTCCCGGTTAGTATCCAGCCAGTCAGCTTGTAGCTGTTGGGGAGTGGGGGTGTCTTGTGACTTTCCCTGCTTGTGAGGTCTGTGAGATGCTTGCAGCAGCAGTTTGGGAGATGCCTGGCATCCAAGATGCTGAGAGAATCCAGTGCTGTGCTCCATGACCCCATTGCATCCGTAGCTAGGGGCTGACATTTCCATGAAGTACCAAGTCCTGCAGCAACAGAGCTAGAGCATTCCAAGCCAGTTAAAATATTTGGGTGGTTCTCTTTTCCTGCTGTTGTCTCTCTGTACCCCAGCCAAGTAGTCTCCCCAGGGGTGTGGTTGGGTTTCACCTATGCCTCTTCCCTGAAATGTGCTGCCATCCCTGCTGCAGTGATTATAAAACCTTGGTTTTGAGACTTTCAGTTCTTCTCCTGCCTCAAAGAGTTTGTGTGGAGTCCCTGTAGGATGGAGCAGTCTTGTGTTTCTTGCAAGGGGGTCCTTCTTGCAAGGGAGTGTGGCAGATGTGAGGCAGGAGCTTGCTCTGGTTTAAATACAGGAAGGATCTGGAAAGTAATTAGAACAGTTGCAGGGTCAGTCCTTTGAGGAGCCAGGCCTTTCAAAGGGCTCACACTACCTGGGCTTTCAGGAGCTTTTGCTCCCTCTTTTCTCTGCTGTATCTTAAACCTTACAATGTTTCATTCCCATACATATATGGATGTGTTATCTTCTGTAGGCTGCAGGAGGACCCAGAGGGCATGAAGATAGACTTCAATGTGTATCAAGCAGATGCTGTGGCCAAGTTTAAGAAGACAAACCCTGGGAAGCCATACGTCAGGATGTGTGTTCGGAGGTATCCGTGGATCTTGTGCTGTGTTATGAAATGTAGCGGTTGTGGAAATGAAGACCTAATGATCTGGAAATGACCCAGCATCTCATGAGCTTTAGAGATCATCCAAGAGTGCTTCCTTTGAAGGGTGGTCCTGCCCAGAATATTTCTTTTTCTTTCACTTCCTCCTTTCTGGAGGCTGTGGCTGACAATTCCCCCAGCCCTTGCACTCATCCCACACTATTTGGTCATCTGCTGCTCATCTCTGAGTGTTACTGCAGTAAGGAATAAGAAGCCATGGCTGTATTTATGCAATGCTTGTGAAACCCTGGTAGAACTCAGTTCTTCAGGGAACTATGTGATACCTGAATTCTCAGCCAGTGCAGATCCCTCTGGATTTCTAAATAGATGTAACTCCCAGAGCAAGGTCTGTCATGACCTAGTAGGGTGATCCTTGCTTTATAAATATTTTCGAGCAAATGGACTCTTCAGAATTAAAAGGAGGGAAAAGCAGGTCAGTTGTTGATCCCAGCAACCTAAAGATCTTCCCAGCACAAAGGTATTAAGATTGCACTGGACTGGAAATTTGCCAGTAGCCCTGTGAGCCACATCTAATAGGCACAGTGTGGAGCAGCATGCAGTTGCCCTTGTTTTTGGCAAAGGATTTGACAGTTCCCAGTTCCTGGCATGCTCTCTCGGGGCTGGCAGCCTCCTACTTTGACTGAAAGGGATGGGGAGGGTCACTACCAACTCCTAAGACCAAAGTGAGCTGTTGTGATCACTGGCCAGCACAGCTTTGTCTCTGTATTCTTCTTGCTTTGAGAACAACAGGGTGTTTTTCTCTCTGCAGCTTCGATGAGCAGATTCCATCCCTTCGGGCTTTGAAGCAGGTTACGTGTCAGAGTGGGGACGTCCCAGTGGTCTTTGCGCTGGTGGATCATGGAGAAATTGCCTTTTATTCGCTAAAGGAATTCAAGCTGCCAGTTGATGTTAATCACTGAAGTTGCTGTTACTTGCAGTAATGGTATGGGATGAAGGGAAAAGCTTTACTCGGGATCTGTTTTCTTGATCAATGAAATATTACGGAAAATAGAGCCTGTAGCAAACTGTTCCAGTTATTGTTACAGACTTCACCCAACCAGATGGCTCGGGCATTATAGCACATTTTACAGTAAACAGGTGTATATGGCTTAGCTGGTCATTTCTGGACTGGAATACACACTGCTTTGTTCTTGAAGCCACTTGTTCTCCAGCTTTCTTATCTTGTGGACCACTTTTCTGTGTCATCTTTGGCTGACCTGTGGACCAGTAGAAAACACTTTGCTGATGATCCTTTTGTCACGTGTTAAGAACCACTGTGCTACGCTAGTTGAATGGTTGGAGAGTCATTGAGGTCAGTCAGGGACAGAATAAGCTGATTAGATCAGTGGTGGTGTCCTGAGCCTCTGTCATTCAGCTATGCCAACAACTGTCAGATCGGATTCTGATCTGAAAAAGGCACAGCCATAAAACTCAGCCACCTGGAGTAAAGTTTCCAGGCACTTGAGAGCAGGAAGCTGTGCCTTGAACACAGTTGCATCAGTCAGAGGTCACAGATGGCACCACAGCCTCATGCTGTAGCGGCTGTACTGAGATGTGTTTTGGCTCCAGAGCATTATGCCATATTAAAGATTGGCCACTGATATCAGCATGCTGTACCTGATAGTCTCACCAGGGCTGTACTGCAGCCCCCTCTGTTTCATGGCGTTGTCTTCCCTGGCTGTAGATTCTTGTCTTGTATTTCGCAAGTGAGAAATCCCTGAGTAAAGAAAGAAGCTATAAATTCCTCAGGAGCCTTCCAGTCCTATGGCTATGTTGTGCTTCAAATGGGGGACTTTACTTTCCAGGCCCTGCAGTAGGAGCACCAGGATATCCAGGTACCAAATTTGTTTTAGCCTCTATGCACAGGTGCCGGTGACAGGTGCCAGAAAGTCTGCTCAGTGCTGAGTGTGGCGGTGTTCAATATCGAGGTTCTTAAGAACTGTAATAGCAACCAGTTTAGATACATTTTATTTGATACTTTTTTAGTTCCTTTTGGAGGTGGGGAGAAGGCTAAGCAATAAAAAAAAAGCCATTTCCAACACCGTGAGCTCCTCAGTGTTCTTAATTCCTACAGAAATGTCAGTAAGTTACGCAGAGGGAGACGCTCTTGGGGAGGCTACTGGGACGCCAGTAGCACCAGCTGGTGAATGCTTGCTGATGGTCATACAGCCCTGTTGCTGCATACTCCTGCTCCTACACCCATCTGTGTTTGGATCCAGCCACTGCTCTGTTCCCTGGGAGGATGGAGTGATTCAGAGCCCGGAGGAGTCCCCAGGTCTGCATATAGTTCCTGTCGGCACATGACACCAACACCTTGCCATCCTGCGTGGTCAGAGGTATCATAGCCCAAGGTGGCAGGAATCTGCTGCAAGCACTACGCCTGGTCCTGTTTCACGCACACACCCCTCTTATCAGATGCTGGAAGTCAGCAGGGCTGAGGTGAGGGTCTGAGAGCTACACACCCTCCCCTTCCTCCTCCGAGCAGTGCTTTTGCTGATAGACCTCTTCAAACGCTGGGGTTGTTGGCAGCTCCAGTTTGTGCCCTCAGCGTTCTCCCAGACTGTTTTGCAGATTAGAGGCAGGGGAAGGAGAGTTTCTAAGAACAGGCGCAGCCAGAAGAACTCCAGTCTGACCCACAGGGCTCACGTTTGTCCTGGAATTAGGTCAAACTCACTCCTGTTGATTTCAGTCAGTCTCGTTTGCTTATGCCAAGGTGGAATTGTATCGATGAACTCTACGAGAGCCACCCAGTGAGTTTCGCTGGAGCAGAGACTCCCTGATTCAGCACAAAACAATTACAATTTAATAACCACTGCAGGGAGGATTGAGAAACTGTGGCTGCCTTGCTCAGCACCACAACATCTGACGGTGCCTTTACCAAGATGGGATTATGATGCAGACTGATACCACTGCTTTGTTTTGGCCTGTGATGTGAATTGGCTTGATGTTGCAAGAAGATGATAGAAACGAATATTTTAATCGAAAAACATCACTTTGGGAAGCTTGGCCGAGGAGTAGACGGTTACTGGCCCCTTATCCGAGGTAATTTCATGCTTTTGCATGGGTGCAGAGGGGTTGGCAGACCTTAGACTGCCGTTGCATTCCACATAACTCCTGATTCCTCGTCCAGCTGTTCCCTGCATCGGGACGCGGGCCGAGCTGTGTGGCTCTTTCCAACGAAGACTTCAGCTACCTGCTAAGCTTTTCCATCACTTGCTTTTTCGCGGCAAGTTTCCACCCCTGACGGAGCCGGCAGGAGGGGGACCGACACGGCCCAGCAGCCGGCCCTCCCGCCCCGCGGCCTCGGCCGCTGCTCGGTGCCCCGGTCCTCCAGAGCCAGGCAGCGCTCCCACCCGCATGGAGGCGGCCGCTTTCTGATTGGCTCCGAGCAAGCGGGCTGCTGAATTATTCATATACGCGCCGGATGAAAGGGAGGAAAGGCCGCGGCTCGCCCTAATTTGCATGCGAAGCCCCGCCCCGGGACGGTTACTTGCCCATGTGGGCCCCTCCCCGCGGGGGGCGGTGCATGTGAGGCCCCGCCCCGCCCCG
>VZRU01009867.1:40490-61835 GCA_013398155.1 Pedionomus torquatus | reverse complement strand
GGTGCTCGCCGGTTCCCCCGCCACCGGGAGAGGGGGGTCCACTTCGCCGGGTGCCCGGGCCCTCCGCGCTGCCCCGCTCCGGCGAGGCTGGCTGCAGGGACTGCCCACACCCGCAGCCCCCTGTGTCCCAAGGCTCTCCGGGACAGCGGCCGTGGCCCGCCCGTAAAGCTTCCAAGATTTCCTGGTGGAGGTCGCGGCGGTGGCTCCTGCTCCGTAACTTCCTGCTTTCGCCTTCAGCTCCCGGCGCGTCGGGCACTGCTCGGTAACGGGAGCTCCTGCGGGAGCGGCGGTGTCCCGGGAGCCGGCCCGGAGCGGCCCCTCGAACTGCTGCTGCCGCAGCCTCCTGCCGTGGGAGAGGTCCCTGCCTGCAACTTGGCCTCGCAGGTCTCCATCTGCTGCGGCTGGCTCCGAGCAGATGTGGTTACTAAGAGTTGGAGCGTCTCCTTTGGGACGTGCTGTTAGGCTTTTCTTTTTCTCACTTCACATCCCTGCTCATATTGAATATATCACGTTACTGGTGGTTTGTGTTTGGTTGGTTTCATTTTTTTCCTCTCCCTAAAGTTGTAAGAGCTTGAAGGGTAAGGGAGCAGGTTCCCTCTAACAAACAGCAAACAGGTGGAACTAATTGTTTAGCTTTTGTCTCAGGTTGCCCTGCAGTTGTAGCATGGGAGGGAGCTGATTACTGACATCTCCTCTCCTGGAGGTGAGGCTTAACCTTGGCTTTGGAGAAAGGTGTGTGTGTGTTTAGTGTCGTTAATGGTGCGGAGCATTTGGAAGTAGAGTTTCTGGGTCTGTGTTTCTGCAGCGTAGTGGCACAAAGCTTTATGGATGGTAACAAAGTAAGGGGTCAGCTTCACCGAGATAATAAAAGCTGTCTGTTGTAATGTTTTACTTGACGGGGAATGCCCTTTGTAGTCATCTGAGAGCACTTCAGTCAACTGGAATATCTTGCTTTACCAAGTCCCGGGTGAAGTTGAATGCCCAAAGCAGCTGCCTGGTGATTTTTGGCTTCGATTGGGGAAGCTGGTGCTTCTGGCAAGTAGAATGCAAAGCGGTGGTACGTCCCGAGGCTTCTCCGTGCACCCTGGCACGTTTTTTGTAAAGACAGCCTGGCCCACGGAGGGGACAAGGATGATCTGTGCAAGTAGTGAGCAGTCGCTAATCCTGCTCAGCACCGCTTGGAGCCACCTGAGGGGCTCTGAGTTTATGGTATTGAAAAGGGAGAAAAGTTCTTGAACGTCTTCTTAGGATGGTGCTAAGGAATACTTTCTATTTAATTGGTTTTGAACAAATTGTATCTGTGGGTTACTCCATTGACCCACTGTGTTTGGAGTAGAACACATTCCGAAGTTACAAGCCGCTCTTCTATTTGAATCCTGCCTCTGCAGAGAAGTAGACAAAGAAGTTTTGCATCATGAGCAATAATGTTGTTCAGTGCAAAGACTTTGTTCTGCTGTTGCATTTTGAAACTTCATGTTGTCATGCTCTCGTGACAAGGAGAACACAATAGGAGTCGTAATGACACAAAAGGTTTGCACAACTAGTAAATTCATTGCAAGTGGGTGGTCTCTGGTAATTCCAGGCACAAAGCTGTGGAAGTACATGAACTTGCCTGACTTACAGGATTGCTTCTCAATGATTTTCCAAGAGTTCTTGGGCAATCTGTCTCTGATAATTTATTTAATATTTTCCTTGTTTTGGGAGGGCACCCACCTGCATATAGTGTTGACACAGTCTGTTCTGTTGTTCGTTTAACTGTGTCTCTACAGGCTCACAAAAATAAATCCTTTTTACAGGCGGGTCGTTTGGTTTGCCTCTCTGCTGGTGCCTGACTACTGTATCCAAGGTGCATCTGAACATTCTCTGGTTTATAGAACTGGGAGTTAGCAGTTGATGGGCAGCTGTGTTGTGTGAGGGAGATCTTTGAACGGTCTCATTAAACTATGAAATTAATGTTGTTAGAGCATCTTCCCTGTGAAGCCTTATCCTGGGAAAAGGGGGTGGTGTCTTATACTTCCAAGCTTCCCACATACTGCAAGGGCTTCTTCCTTTGTTCTTGCTGCTCTGCTTGGCTTGTGCTTTCTTGAGTATGTCTTGATAGCATGGTACAGCTGAGCATGATTGTAGAGATGAATTTTATAGTGTCTGCCCGGTTAAAGAGTACCTAGGGGTTGTTTCATCGGTTTCAAGCAAAAAGTGTTCTTAAACTTGTAATTTCAGAGTGAGTCATGTCTGATGGCTCCTGTAATCAATTAACTTGATAATCAATTAATTCGATAAGACTAGTGTGTTTAAATGATGCTTTGATTGTTTTTGTTGTTGTGTGATTGTTGATGCTAAGGAGTAGCTTTTTCCTGTGCATTTGATCTGGTCTCTGTTCCGTTGCTGCTGTGTGTGTTGGTAACAGGAACAAGGCAGACTTCTGGGCGCAGGAGGAAACCTAGTTCAGACAAGGCCGTGGCGGTGACTGTTTGTTATAGGAGCACTGCCTGCCTGTAGTTCAAACAAAGCTTGTTGATAAGGCCTCTTTTATTTTAGCAGAGTTGATAAAGTATTATCAGATGCATAGGTAGAAGGTAGAAGTTCTCCCTTTAAGAACCTGTGAGCAGGAGGGAGTGATGAGGAAGGAATGAAAAGGAGACCTAAAGCAAGGCAAGATTTCAGAGCTCTTGAGATACTCAGTGGCGTTTTGAAAAGAAAGCTGTCGGACTGTATCCTGTTGAAAACCTGTTCAAGTTGAGTAAAGGTTGCCTATGAAGAGCACGGATGGTACTTTGCAACTCTTACATGAGCAAAATAAAGTCATTATGGGTATGTTTGTGGGGTTAACTTGGGACCATATCCATACATAATGCTGTCTATGTAGTAAAAACTTCTGACCTGGGCTTCCTCATCTTGTAAGACTGGAATAACTTGTGTGATTGGGCCTTACAACACTGGCTCTCTTAAGTTTTTGGCTGGAAATTCCACTATCATGGGAGGACATAAGCAAAAATTGTGACAGATTTGTACAAAGGATAATTCCCCTGCAGCTCATGCCTAGTTAATGGTAAAAATCTGGAGTGGCTCAGCAAGATGTGTGTGGACATTGAGATACATTGCTGTGTGCAAAAGCAATGAAGACAAAGCAAAACATGGAGCTCTGATGGGATTGCTAATGCATAACAGTGAGGAACAAATAATGCTTCTCCTAGGAAGAAGCGTTTGACCTTCTGTTGAATATGTCGGTTGTGAGATGGACGTGTACTTGCCATAAATCTCGGCATCTGAAATGAGCTGAGCAAGGAAGCCAGAATGAAATCTGGTTTCAATGTTAACTGCTCCTTAGCCTGTGATTGGAAACAGGATGGTACTTTCATTGCCTTTCTGTATGAATAGTGAAGGGCTTTTGTTTCGTGGCTGGATCTAATCATATTTAGCTAAGCATTCAGCTAACAAAGCAGCAGGAGCTTGATGTACAGGGTGCTCTGAGCTTTGCTGTCAGGTGTCTGTGTATTGAATAGAAGCAATTGGGATTGGCCCAGCTTTGGGCTATTGTTATGCATAAACTGCTGACCATAGTGCATCTTAGAAGAAGAGAATGTTGCACATAGTTTCTGGTAAGAGGGTCATCTTTGAAAACCTAAAGAATTGTTTCCCTGGAAAATAAGGACACTAGATATGTGCAGACCTTGGCATGGCTTCAGAGGCTACTGGAGAATTCCTCTCTGGCTACTGGTAGCCACAACTGTTACCATGTGGTTGTAAATGCTGACTGGCAGATAACTGTAGAGCACATGGGGTTAAAGTTTTTATGTAAGACACCGAAGGTGTGTGCGAGAGAAACTGGTCTCCTAACATGTAAATATGCATCTGGAAGATAGGATTATACAGATTGTGGAATCTTTTTTTTTGAATTGGAAAAGGCACTTGCTTGTTGTACAAAAAAGAAAAGTCTTCTAATTGACGAGAGCCTTGTAAACTTGTAAGAATAATTCTGCTTGGACAATCTGTGCTGCAGTGGATGCTGTTCTCCTCACTGTTTCTTCTTTGCTTTTCCTCTCACCTCCTCCTGTGCTGTGCCACTCAGGGATTCTTTGGTTAGGCATGAAACCCTGATACAAATCAATGAGAGATGACTTTTGTGGCATGCCTTGTCTGATCATAATGGACACATCAGCTTGCCAGGATGACGTTTCTTCAAGTGAGTTTCTGCTTGATTCTGAACTCCTCTGCTCCTTAGCCAGTTGAGCAAGTTGTTGTGGGCTGGAATGTGAATTCTAGCTCTCTTGCATAAGCAGGTTAAAACAGCACACTTCTAGATGCAATTAGTATTTCAGGATAAATCATTCTAGCAGGGTGTTAAATATAAAGTTATGATTGTCAAATCAAGCCCACTCTTCTCCTTGCTTTGCTTGTAACAGCAGGTTTGTCTCTGCTGTCACAGCTGAGGAGGTCTCTTTTCTAAAGCGGGGAGGGTAATTAGTAGAGTTTCTCTGTAGGTTTGCCTAGTTTAACAGGTCCAGGATATTGATTGACAGTGGGAAAGGGTGCGTCTCCTTGGCACTTTCCTTTCCTTGTCTGGCTAAGGGCAAACTGGGTGTTATACACAGGCGTGATACACTCTGCTTGCATAGCACAGCAGCGTCTCACTGCTCTGGAGCTTTGCTAGCTTAGAGAGACATATTTACACAAGGCTATATTTAATCTTTCTCTCTGGAATGTCTGGTGAAAGAAGACTTATGATCCGAATACAATTTTTGAAACTTCAGTTGAAGTACCTAAATCATTGTAGAAGGATATACTTTCCAATATATTCTCTTATATATATTCTCTTGTATATCTACCTCTCTTTTTTGGGGTCCCCTGCTATATGTGTTTTTGTGCACATTTTTCACCCCTGTGTGTGCTGATGCAATGGCTTGTGTCTGCTCAGAACCACTTTTCTCTGTGGTGAGCGGAGATGCTAGTGATTCTAGGTGGAGACTAAGTGACTCAGGCTGTCGGTGCTGATGTGATCTGCTGGTCCTCTGAACCAAGGCTGCATTGCAGTCCTCTTGGTGAACTCCGGACAGTTCTGCAGAGGTGGCTGGAGATTTTGGAGTGTTAGTGGGAAAGATAAAAGGGGAGTAATGGATCAAAGAGGTACAAGTTCTAGCTCAAGGAATTTCTAAAGGGACTTCTCAAAATACAGCTATGGAGCATCTTGTTTATAATACCATTTCCTTTTTTTGGTCCTTCACAGCTGGTAAGGCCTTGCTAGAAACGATTTGAAAAACAAGTCTGGCTCCTCAGGAATGGCTGGCTGATTGTAGTCATTAACCAAAACCCATGGTTATTGGCAGGAACATGCAGCCAGCCACCTTGTTTGGCAACTCTGCTGCTCCTATCTATATGGATGGGCTGTGAAATCTTTCTTCCCTCAATCGCTCCCCAGCCCCACAGTTTGAACGAGGGTCCAAGGCCTTCTGTTCACTTGACAGTCCCTTTGGTGCTCCTGGTCCCTCTCAGGGAAAGACAGTAGCCTTCTGCTCCTCATGTTGCTTTATGGACCTGTTCTGATGATGGGTTACTACAGTATTTCTGTACTGATTCTCCATTGCACCTTTGAAGTTCTGGCCCCCACTGTTTGTGTGTATTGTGTACAGAGTAGCTGATAAATTGCTATAATTTCCTGTCCAACAAATTAAAATACTGAGTGGAGTGTCCAGAAGCTCCTTCATGAACAGCTGAGCTTTCTGTGCACTCAAAACTGGAGCTTATGAAAGATGGCCAGGGCAGGCTGGAGCACTTAGCCCAAGGCAAGTATTCAGGATGCAATTCGAACCTTTGCTCTTGAGTAGACAAGAGTTTTACTTGTCACTTAGCACCTCTGCAGGGGGGAGATATGACAAAGAGTCTCTTGAGCTGTACAGAATCTGAGGCTGTAGCCTGGCATCCCCAGTGTGATCGCTAGGTTACAAGTCAGGTCTAATTTGTCCTGCTTGGATCCTCTGGGTGCTGTGAGAGACAAGGTGGTGAGATATCCTGAAAGATTTGTGCTTCTAAGCTGCACATTGAATTGCAGGTGCAAAATTTCCTTCCCCTACCCCCACCTTGAGCAGGGAGTTAAGCTTGATATTTTACAAAAGCAAGTTAATAATTAATGCAGCCACCCTGCAGGGCAGCACAGCGCCCTTTCTGCCGTACCCATGGAGCAAGCTGAAAATGTGATTCTTTCTCTTTTTAGCAAAATAGCTGGAGGGTTACCTGGGGTGAAAACTGATACTAGTCAATAGTGCCTGTGAACCTGGGAGTTTGCCTTTAGAGTGGGTTTGTCTAAATGTTTGTACAAATGCTGCAGTTTTGCTTGTCTCTTCTTTGGAGAAGGTCAACTGAAGTGATCGCAGAATGGCCAAGTGTAAAAACAATTCTAAAATCCTCTTGGCTTATTGTTACTGGTTTGCTCTAGCGCTGTGAAAATGGTGTTGCATAAGTCCTGCACCAGAGATGCCGCTCTGTGGTGGTATCAGGTTTTAGTTACTCGATAGCGATGCTGTCTCGTTCTGCTCTGGCTGATTTGTGTTACCTGCTAAACCAAAATAAATAACCTACTTCTGCCTGCTTCTCTTCTCAGGCTGCTTTTGTTTATATGGCTTTGCTTTATTTTTTTGGGTTTTGTTTGTTTGTTAGGATTTTTGGTGCCAAGATACTACAGCAAGGAAGATGAGAAGGTTCTTAAGACCCGGACATGATCCAGTGAGAGAGAGGCTCAAACGTGACCTTTTCCAGTTTAACAAGGTACAGTGCTTTCCTCAAACTCCAAGGTGTATGCGTGCAAGGCAGATCTGTCCTGAGCCACTGCACAGCATAAAGGGAAGGGAAAACTACTTGAGTGTGGGTGGAAAAGTTAAATTCAGGAGGGGTGGTTTGTTCTCTTTTCAATTCTGTCCTTTTTTCCCCAATGTGCCTGAACTAGTTTTCTTCAAGCTCACGAGCGTGTTCTCAATTCTGGCTTTCATTTTTAAGAAAAAGGATATTGTCATGCAAGTAGCACTTGCTGAAAGGCGAAATCTTCGTGGCAGCTTTTATATACTCTGAGTGTTCTGTAGATTGTCCTGCTGTGTGCTGCAACTACTTATGTTATAGGTAGTCTTTGCAATACTGCTATGAAAGTAAACATTTTTCTAAAGACACATGTAAGCCACAGTTCTTTGTCTGTGATTACACTTTGGGTTTATAAGTATACTTCTCATTTTAAATGTGAGCTGAAAAGTCTGTGGAAGAAACATGGTAGCACTTAGGCAGCACGATGACCATTAATAATGAATTTGGTATTATCTTAGCCTGAGTCTGTATCTAGTTTTTTTTCCTTCCCCCTGTGAAGAGGAAATGGTGATGACTCTGCTATCTATCCAACACTCTGGGCCTTTTTCTTTTGATCCCTGGCCAGGAACGTAGAGCTTTCATCTTTGTAAATGCCTGGTATTAATTCATTGCTAGGCTAATGGCTACTTACACTAATACCTTACATTGGGTATTAGAAGTATATTTGTACGTTTTCAATTTCAAAGGTTTAAATGGAATTTTTCTGAAAAGTATAATGGATAAATGAAGTCAGCCTAGGAAATAACCTCCTCAGTTCATTAGAATTCTAATGTAGATACATACTTAAAGGGGAAATTTGGATTTTTGAGATGAATGATTTAATGTAATTTGGTACTAAACCACGCTATTTCCATGCATACCTCCCTCCTATTGGGGAGATAAAAAGAACTTAAGAGTGCTTCAGGCCTATTTTCTGCTTGCTACAGGGAGGAAATGCCAGTGCAGATGCAATAAAAATTACAGTAAATAAAGGCCAGGATTGAGTTGCTTGCATTTAGCTGAATGCAATGTCAGCGTCAGAGGACATCCCAGAGATGGGTCAGAATTGTTTATAAGTGTATGAAATGGTATATACCTTGGAAAAACCTTTTGCTATTACAGGGGTGTCTCTTCCTTGAATATGTCCTTCTCTTATGAGAAAGTTCAGCTGAACTGTACCTGCCAGAGACAGACTAATTTGGATGATGCAAAACAGGGTTGAAAGACTGAGCATTTGCAGAAGAGAGAAACTTCCAAATATATTAGAAGTTGGTGTTAGGATTTGTGACTCCATTTGATTCAATCCTGAAGGTAAAAATTGCATCTTGTTTCTAGGGAGTCGACTGCTTTGGACACTTCCTAATGGTTTACTCTTATTAGCAACTTGGTAATTAAAGGCCTTGCAAAATGCATTTACACTTTTAAGCCACAGTAGCTTGTTCTTTTCTAACAAGTATCGGAAAGAGAATCAACATTAGACCATTACATTATAGCAGAATCTTTTACATTATACTTTTCTCTTGCATAAAGTGTTGGTTTTGTTTTTTTTTCCTCCAAGTCTTGTGTCTAATTCCAGTATTTCTAGAGATAATGGATCATTTGAAAGCCTTTACCCTTTTGTAAAATAAACATCTACTCACAGGTAGACTGAGAAGGTCTGGGAAAGTCAGACTTCAATTCTGTCCTGTTGAAGGTTGTGATTTCAAGGGGGCAAGGAACATGGTACTTTCTGTGCCAACACTATCCTTGTCTTGTCCTGCACCTGTAAAGCAAGCACAATAATGCTGTTTTTTAAACACTTGTTATTTGAAGTCTTTGAAACACCTCTGGTTAAGAACCTGCTTGGGAAATATTTTGTGGGACTGTGAAGTTGCTGATCAGAGAAATTGCGTGGTGTATTTGCACCTCTTTGGAGTGTGATGACCTGTGATGCTGGTAGTAGTGACTAAATGGAAGGTCTGTACCTTAAAAGTGCTGGAGATTCCTGCCCTCATTTTATTGTTTACATTGAATTTTAATATGAATGCATAATTTGACACCAGTTTAGTGTTAATACAATGGAATGTATTTGGCCATCCTGACCTAGTAATGGACTTCAATTTAGAAAGTTTTAATTGGTGGTGGTGGATTTTTGTTGGTTTTTTCTTCACTCCTTCAAATTTCAATAGGTTGCAATCTTTTTTACTGTTTTCCTCTTGTGTTTTTGTTCTGGATACGAGGTGGTCCAGGTGCTTTTAGAAGATTGATTGACCACTACCACTGGACAAGCCCTTCAAACTGTCCCCAAAATTGTGTTTGTTTCAACAAATGCTGCCTTGAATTCTGCTAGCCACTTCGCTTTGCATATCTGTTTCTCTCTCTGAGTAAGAACTTCCCGTACTTGTGTGTACCTGTTGCAAGAATCTGTTTTTAGCTCGGTGGATAGAACGAAGGATAAGGTATGTGGACTTGGCAGTCATCTTCTTTAAGTTTATCCTGCTTTTGGAAGTAGTATTTGGATGCCTTTGGCTCAGTCCAACCCCTGCAGAACAAACATGTTCAGGCTGGCATTGTCAGACTAGCTGATGGGTAACGCACAGGTGAACCAGCCTGTCTTACAGCTGAATGTTACCAAACTGGGAACGTTGCATTTAATTTATGGCTTTGTGGTTTTTTTTGCCTCTTTTCAGTCTTCCTAACCCTGTGATGGATAGCTTGCCTTAAATACTGAATTAGTCTCTGTGCAAAGTGGATTTAACACATACAAGCTTCATTGTTTCTTCAAAAGACACGTTAACAAAGGTACAGGGTTTGTGTTGCCTGTGGTTGGGTTTGTCTCTGCTTTGTCATAAAACGATCTGAGAGCAGAAGCAGAGAGAAATGAAAGAAGGGAACCGGCACTGAATTTCACCTGCACAGCTTTAGTGTGGGCTGGGAACAACTTAAATTTGGCCACATTTTTCCTGCAGTAAATGTGACTGACATGAAGCATTTCTTGTAGTTAATGCTGCTGACATGAGGCTTACTTTTACTGAGTGACAAATCTGTGGTCTGAGGAAAATGAAAACGAAAGCTCCTACCTTTCCTCCAAGAAACAAAGGCCCTTTTGAGGATGGAAGGCACATTGTGGGCACTCTAGTTTCTTATTTCAGTTCTTCTGAAAGGTTCCATTGTAACCTCCCCTGCTCCCCCTTGCTGGGTTTACCTGCTGAGCAGGTGAAAGGATTGCTGAAAACTGCCCCAGAGAGGGGAGGGAGGGCAGGCAGGCAGCCAAAAAGCTGACTTGGTGTGGTTTAACACCTGGATGTAAATAAGTGTAAGAATAAGATCTGGGTAATCAGTACAGTGAATGTGAATGCCTGGCCCTGGTGGTGTCAAATACAGGCAAAAAAGTCACCCCAGTGCCTTTCCTGCCTGGCTGTGGAAACAATTGAATGGCACAGGAGGGAGTTATCTTCATTGCATCTTACGGGCATCTTGGTTGAAGGTTCAAAGCCATCAGAAACCATCAGAAAAGCCATCATTAGTACATCTACTTTACTGCATACATGGTTGTGTAACACACCGTAGTTGCTACTGATGTTCTCTTCTAGGGCTTCTGCATGTAGTACTGTTTTCTGCAGTAGTCTTCAGGTACTAACAGTTTACTGTTTCTTTTGCAAATTAGTCTATGGGATGTGAGGGTACTTTAGATTTTCTGTTGAAGGAAAGCTATCACCCTCCTTTTATTAGGACTGAAT
This sequence comes from Pedionomus torquatus, assembly GCA_013398155.1. Lineage (NCBI taxonomy): Eukaryota > Metazoa > Chordata > Aves > Charadriiformes > Pedionomidae > Pedionomus > Pedionomus torquatus. The sequence goes on along the minus strand of VZRU01009867.1, from coordinate 51,291 downwards.
GTTACATGCTTGGTTATGCAGGTCATAGGTCTCCTGCTTGAAAATTAAAGCTTTTATTGACTTGTCTAATGTGTACAAATTAACACATCAAACCCAAGATATAATTAGGCCAGTATTATAGGCTAGTATTGACAGCATCCTAACAGGCTGTATGGTGTTATGTAAGTTGTGGTTTTTTATTATGAGAATTACGGCTAAAGTTTTATCTTCTGGGCTGGAAGAAATCTCAATTTATATGTCATTGAAAATAGCACCTAGTTGTGCTGATGACATGACAGTCAGTCACTGTGAACAAGTTGAAACCACAGCTAGCAGTGGCGTTACACTGGTGTCTCCCTAACAAGTTCCTCATGGTTTTGGGGGTGAGTGGAAAGGTGTCTATTGCCCTACAGCTGATTCAGTTAACTGTCTGGTTTGTTAAGAAAGATGTCACCTTGAATTGTCTTCCCAGAATTGTATACCATACTTCATACTCCCACAGCTTTGACAACTAGGAAGCTTTTCTGTGTTGTCTCAGTAGCTGTCACCCTACAGAGAAATTCCTCTTTGCCTGTGCTGGATTGTAGAACTTCCCCGTTTCAATTCTGAGTCCATAGATAAGTTCCTAATTTCATCCAGTCTCCCCTAGGAAGTTTTATATGTGTAGCTAAGCAAAGGTTGGTTTGTAACAACTTCAAGGGGGATGTTAAAAAGATGGACTAGTCAAAATTTATTTTTAATAATACAAACTTAATATTAACTTACCTTTTTAGAATATTAAGAAGTAAGGCTGGAGATTAAGCTATCATAAAGGGAAATAAACTCAGTGATCTTGGAGCCAGTAGCCAATTTCCCAAATATGAAAGGTTAAAAATGAGTAACAGTGCCCAGTGTTATGAGTTGGCAAGCAGAAAATTGGGAAATGCTTTGGTATTTCCAGTTTTATGTCTCTTAAAATAGTTCATCTTCCCCTAATAGACCCCAAACTGGGGTAAGTGATGATTTAGAAGAAGGACATCTATTTTTAAAATTTATGAGTAGTGAGCAAATGGCTAAAACTGAAGCAATCTGGGAGACTACGGAGTCAGCCATACCCTCCTATGCCTGTGTTTTTGAGCAGGACCAGTAAAAGGCATTAAACTACTTTGTAGCAGCTGGGAGCACCTCAGGCTAATGGCCTGACCACAGAAATGAAACTGGCTTTATTTGAATCTCCTGCAAGGGATTAAGTTGGGAAATTGCTATGCAGGAAATAAAGTCCAGGTGTTACTTTTAGGCTGAATAAACCATAAAGCCAAGTGATGTGGTAGCTCTGTCTCAAAGACATGATGGAAATGAGGATGGGAGTGAGATGCAAGTGCTTAATTCTGTAGATGGAATAAATTGAAGGTTTTCTGCTGCTGTTTCTTTCTTCTTGTGTTTTTTTTTTCTTTCTTTCTTTCCTTCTTTTTCCTGTGAGTGTTTCTTGGGCTGTTTTGTAACAAATTCCTATTCTGCAGCTGACCAGCTTGCCTTAGAAGAACATATTTTCCAGAAGCTGGGACTGCAAGAATAACAAGGTTTTCCAGGATGTAGCCCTATTAATCTTTGGGTACACAAATCCCTCTTTATGTGGCTATACACTATTGAACACTCATGCATACTTGTTTAAACAATGATAACAGCTGTACCTTAGCACTTCTGAAAATGTGACTGAGGTATTTTACAAGCAGCTTGGTTGCAATCTGTAAGTATGGCAGGATGTTATTCCGTAGTGTGTAAAGGCATTGGTGGTGCTGAGTGTGGTGGGTACAACATGCTCCAAATCTTCCTCTTAGTGCAGTCTAAATTCTGCTTTAGGGAAAGTGCTAAGGCCAAACAACGCACTGCTCCCCATGATAGTGACTGACATCTCTTTATTAGCAAATGGCTTTGAATTAGTCTGAGGTGGCCTAGCAGGTTCCTGCTGTCATTAAATTCCAGTGTTCTTTGTACCTATGGAAAATGGATTTCAGTTACATTAGTTTTCCTGGCTGCCCCATAGGGGAAACCTGTTTAGTTTTCTTGATGAGCACTGATGTTCACTCAATAGTTCTTCATAGCTCTGCACCGTTTCTGGATGTCAATCAACAGGAGGAGGTCATGAAGGCTGACCTGAGTGGAATTTGGCAGATAAAGCTGACCTTACAATATGCAGTATTTGTGTCAGACTTTGAAATGTGCTGAGCAGTTGGTTTACAGAAGTAAAGTTGATGTGGAATGATGGAGAGTATTGTGGTGACTGAGTGAACTGTGCTTATGCGGAGTTATTTATAATCTTAACATAAAGAGCTGCTCGGGTTACTGTTTTCAGGATATTTCTCTTTTATTTCTGTTACACTTCTGTGTATCCTGGCTGTGGAGCCAGGGGTTCTTGGAATAGGCTCATCCTTAGGCTTTTGCTCAGCAGATCTGACCTGTGTTTGAACATTTTTCAACAGAAAATGGTGCCATTAAGTGCTGTATTTCTGACTGCTGTGCCATATTTAACTTCTGGGTTTTAGCTGTATAAAAAAATGCCCATAAAACATGCTGTTGACCATGACTTTTTTTTTTGTTTTTCCTCTCTACCAGACTGTGGAACATGGATTTCCTCATCAACCCAGTGCACTGGGCTATAGCCCATTTCTCCGCCTCATGGCCATTGGAACACGATCAGGAGCCATCAAACTGTATTCTTTTGAACAGCTTTGGCTAAATTTCTCTGACGCATCACAATATGCAACTTTGAAGTAACTGTAAAAAGTCAGACTAAGTATAAATTTGCAATCAAGGGGTTTTGGAACTGTTGGAACAGCTTGCCAAGGTTTGAAGGGATTTGGTGAGAAAGGGGTTATCTCACTAAGAGCTCAACTGTAGCTCAAACAGAAGCTGAGCTGATGCAGATACTAGACAAGAGTCTTTATGAGTCTTTGCTCTTGCTATGCAGCAGGCCAGACTAGATCTGGCCTAAGTTTAGCAATCCTTCATGTTGTAAATTCCAGGGTTGTCTAAATATTTTGGGCAGGGTTCCTCTTTTTTTTTTCTTTTTTTTCTTTTTAAAGCAATTCTTAAAACTGAACTCATAAATGCTTTCATAAATGCAGTTTTTGACCGTGCAGCGATTAAAGATCTGAACTCTGAAACTGGGGACTTTAATTTATTTTTTTATTAGCTAATGATGTCCAGCCCGATTTTTTTTTTTTTTTTTTTGTGTGTGTATTTGAGGCGCTGAGGTGATTCCCATGGCACAGTACCAGTTAGGCAAGCTGTAAAACAGGCACATCACTCTACCCAGAAAGGAAAAGTTGGTGCTCTCTCTGCCTGCTTAATCATTCATTCCCGGTGGTGTTTGTGTTCAGAGGCCGGACTCCTCATGCGGGCGGCAGCCATCTGTCTCTTGGTTACAAATTAGTTAAGCAGGATTGTAGTGTCTGGGAAACCACTAAACATCCCTGAGAAAAAACAGGGTCCAGGAACCTCTTCTGCATACGCTCAAAGGATGAAGTAAACTTCCATGTTTCTCCCGTAGTGTGTATAACAGGTCACAAGCATATAAAATTGAAGTATATTTGCATTGGTTTTTTTTTCAGTTCAGATCACTAACAGTAAAACATGGTTTCAAACTAATCTCTTTTCATCTTGCTTGTTAGCAAGCTTCTTAGCAATTAAGTGTAGCTCTGGGTCACCTTAAACACTGTAGATCCTCAACAAACTCTTCAGATATGGTGCTCCTGGGGTGGAGTTCATGGGTTTACATGAAGAAAACAATACTGTAATGCAGATTCACTTTATACCTGATCAGGTAAGTGTATTTTCAGTCCCTCTGACTCACGTAGACCTTTCTTAAACAGGTGTTGAGTTTGTTCCAGGCAACTGGACTGTTATTACCAAGTATATTCAAGCACTGCTTGGTCAGGAATGCTTATCCCAGTGTATTTTGTGCTCTCGGCAGCACTTGTTGCTGTGGAGATGCTTGGTAAAACTTAAGAGTAGCTTTATTGTTTGTAACTGTTAGTCATTTATCTCAAGCAACTTATTTGGGATGGTAGTAAGGCTAAAATAGTTCGGGTAATCTGTCACAAAAGTGAGAACTTAGTTTTTTATTTGCAGCCCCTATGTTTTCAGTAGGACTGGGTGGTCCTTCTACAGAACAGCTAGAACAGTGGCTGCTGCTGAACTGATACAATTATTTTCATGAGTTCAGAACAGCGCTGCTAACCTTGCTGGCTGTTAAGCTTCTTGCCTTTGTGTTTTGGGATATTGAATCTTGTTCCTGTGGCAATTACTGTTCAGGAATCCCCAAACTAAAAATAGGAAGGCAGAATTTTCCAAATGCCTGGTGACTGTCTAACCACTTTCCCTTTCCTTGACTGGCAGGCCGGTGTCTGGGCTGCATACTTTGTTGCCCAATGCCCCCAGTATAGCACGAGGGGCCTCTCTATGTGAGGGATTTAATTCTTGAGGCGGTTTTGGGTGTCTGTTTGCTTAACTAATTGTATAAGCTGAAACTCCCATGGGGAGTGTTGCACCAGGTGTGGCTTCAGCAGGTAAAATGCTTCAATTTGAACATGCAGCCAGCAGGGCTGGGCTCATAAAAGGACTCTGACACAATCCTCCAGAATGAGGTTGGACATGAAGAATGCAAGGAGTGTGGTGCAGTAGACTGTCGGCCCCACCCAAAGCTGGGGTGTGTTTCAGCAAACTGTGCTGAGCGAGGTGGTGGTGAACTATAAGAGCTTGCAGTTGCCTGGCTGAGCTTTACAGCATAGGCTGAGCTTTATCAAGAGCCTGAATTCTTGTCATCCCTCTCAGTGATAACCTGTGCCTTTGTTCCTGAATAAGAGGGGTTTTGGCCTTTAGACTGCTTCTTGTCTCCCCCCAAATCCCTTGTTGTTAGCTAACAGCATTACTGCAGTATATATCCACTGCTATGAAGAACCACAGCTAGCTCCTCAGTCTTGTTTTAGCAGAGAACTATGAAGAACAGCAACTTTATTGCTAGATTTACTGTGTTATATTTAATATTATGATTCTGAAACAAAACACGTTTTGTGGTTTTGTAGTGCCAGCTGGTGACATTGCTAGATGATAACAGCTTGCATCTCTGGAGCTTGAAGCAGCACAGTGGAGCATCTGAGCTGCGGGAAGAGCAACGCTTCACCTTGAAAGGGCCACCTGGGTAATCAGCAAGAAAGTTTTTGAGCTAGTTTGGGGATAAGCAAGTATGAAAATTCCATTATTGGTCTAGCTAGAGCTTGACCAGCTCTTACAGACTCTTGCTCCTGTGACTCTGTTGAAGGGGCATCCATGGAAGGCAAATGGATGTTGGGTAGGCCACATTTTGAGTGTTGTACCAATATAAAGGATGATCTATTTTTTTTTTTAATATTGTGCATCCACTTCTGTGTGTACAAGAGCTGTAAATTTTAAGGTTAAGTAAATCTAAGCGTCCTTTAAGTCAGTTTAAAATACTGCTATGGTTTTAGTTTCACTTGATCTTGCCAGTTTTGGCTGACCTAATTATAGCTCCTGTGGAGACACTTAATAAGAGAGGCTTCTGTAACAAGGCATCTGGGTCTTTGTGCCATAGTCAAAAAAATTTTGACATCATTTATCTTAAAGCTAGTGTTTTCCTTCAGAAAAAAATCATTCTTGGCTCAAAAGTCCTGCCTATAAAACTTGTAGATATCCCTGTTGTTAGTTCTCTCAAATTCAGTAATGATTGTCTTTTGCATGCAGTTGTCAAGTCTCTTTGCATCCCCAGGTCTCCACCAAGTGCCACACAGATAACAGCTGTCCTTCCCCACTCCTCACGGGAAGTACTGTATCTTGGCACAGAGAGTGGCAACATCTTTGTAGTGGAGCTTCCGTCATTCCGAGTGCTGGAGGACAGGACCATAACCTCTGAGGCTGTGCTGCAGCGGTGAGTGAGCAAACAGGAGCTGCTGTGTAGAGGTGGAATCTCATTAGCAGACATATCCTTTGTTAAAACGTCACCCCAGATTATCTACTGGGGCCTCACTGTTGTGTTAAGCATTGCCCAAATCGGCATGACTCCTGTGAAAGTAATTTTTGGTCCTGCTATCGGTTAAGGAACATTTTCTGTCCTGATCAACCCAGTACTGTCACTGAGGGGGTATAGCATTGCAGGAGACACTTGGAGTAAATCTGCAAATCTTGTGCTCTGTCCCTTGTGTTTACTTTTGCAAAAATTGTTATGCTTAGCTGTAAATACACTTTGGGTTTTTTTGGCTATTGGCAGAACTGATGCTGCTTTGCCCAAATGAGGATCTTGTTACTCTGGAGATCCAAGTGCTGCTGAAAACTGTCCTGCTTTGTGTTGGTTTTGCTTCCTACTGTCATTTGTTACCCCTATTCTGGAAGAGTCACAAGAGAATAGGGCAGGTGATTCAGACTGCCTTTACGTTCCTGGGAGCCAGTCCTGGAATTCATTGTAAACCTTGCGTTGTTCCTGAAGAAAATAGGACTGGATGCACGTTCGTGTGGCAGGCCTGGTGTGGTATCTTACATAAGTTTTTTCCGCTGCTTGAAGGATTTGTGGAAGATCGTACTTGTTCTCATCTGTTTGAACTTCTTGTTGCTTAATTTCTCATTCTTACACTTTAACTGTTGTTACAGTCATATTGGTTTATACCTGGAATAAACTTTTCTTGGTTTTCTCTTTTGCTTCTGTAGGGTACCAGAGGATTATTGTAACAGGCGATCATGTGAATTGGTGGAAGCCCTTCGGGAACATCCAAAGAACCCTGACCAGATCCTGATTGGGTACAGCAGGGGCTTGATTGTCCTCTGGGACCTGCAGAATAACAAAGTGACACACCATTTCCTGGGCAGCCAGGTACAGATTCAATCCAAAGTCACTTCCCCAGGGGAGGAAGGGCACTTTCCTCTCAGGGCACCTGGAGACAACTAGGTGCAGGGAAGGCCTGACAAAGCTGCTTTTTTAGTTAGCATGCATTGATTTTGGGGAGTTAACAACTCTTTGGAGAGCAGTCATTGTATGTCTTTCTCTTCAGCAACTGGAAAACCTCTACTGGCAGAGGGACGGCAGTAAATTCATTAGTTGTCACTATGATGGAAGTTACACCCAGTGGCCAGTATCCAGTGACAACAGGCAGCCTGAGCCTCTGGAAAACCTTGTGCCTTATGGTCAGTAAGTGAGGTTTAATAGTTGCATATTCATCTAAACGCAAACTCATTCTGAGCTTGTCTGGGACATTTAAGTTGAGTTCTCCCCAGTGTTTAATTCTAATGGCAAAATGTAGAGATGCCTTTTGAATAGGTCATGAGCCTGGACCTAAGAGATTTCAGGTTGGTTTTTTTTTTTTTTTTTCTCTTGGGTTTTAAACTCCTTTACAATGTTGAGGTCTGTCCTGAACATGGAGAGCAAATGTGTTGATGCTAATTTGTGTCCTTCAAGAAGAATGGTGCTGGTGATTCAGCGCTCTGTTTTAGTTCAAGTGTCCTGTTCAGCAGGAGTTGCTTGGATCTTCTGTAATTAATAGTGAGCCAAGTGTACTTTTTGTTGACCTGAGCAGTGATGAAATGATGCCTCTCATTTGCTGAAACCCATCAAATGGAGGTGACTTAATCCACTTAAGCGTATAGAAGCTTTTAAAGCTCTATCACCTTTACATTAGTTTCAGGAATGCCTGTGTTTTTAACAATCCTTTCTAGTTAATCAGCTGCTACAACAGCACCTCCACTCCCTGTCAGCCTTCAGGTTCAAAACGTGCCCCGACTATAAACCTTGTTTTGCTGAGCAGTACTGTGGTCAGTGTGTCCCAGAAGACTTCTAGTCTGATGTGGCTTGGTCTGGGAAGGTGGTGGGGCAGGCTGCCTACTAATTCAGGTGGTTTCCTTTGGCTTGGAGGATAAGGTGACCTAGGTGAACCAAAATAAGGAACTTCTTAATGTAAAGATGCACTTCTTGAATTATGGCAAAGAATTCTGTTCTCTTAGGTCCTTTTCCTTGCAAGGCCATCTCCAAGATTTACTGGCAGACAACAAAAAATGGGTAAGTTTGTGGTGTATCCCTTCCCTCTCACCTGTTTAAAGGCATTTAAAAGGTGCAGTGTGCAATACTATAACAGACCTTTAGAGTAGCATCATAAGAATTGTAAGAATTTTTTGTCAAAATTTGACTTGCCTCATGTCTTTGAAATTTTGCTTGCTCCTCACGTCAGCATACACCACTCTAACTCTGTATTTCTCTTAAGGCTTCCTTACATTATATTCCAAGGAGGGATGCCCCGGGCTAGCTATGGTGACCGACACAGTATCTCTGTTGTCCATGGCAGTCAGCAAACAGCCTTTGACTTCACGTCACGGGTGATAGACTTCTTTATAATCTTCAGTTCGGAGCCTACTGCAGGTATGTGATGAAAGGGCATTACTGAGGAATTAGAATAGCTGTGTACGCATGTGGAAATCTGCCTGGCATAAATAGCATGTGAAGTGTGATAAGGACGTCAGCAGTTTGGGGCCTTTGTGAGACTTTAACAGAGAATTATACAATCATTTAGGTTTGAAAAGGCTCTTAACATTGAGTCTGACTATAAAAGAGATTTGCCATTTAAAAGTGAAGTGTAAAATACTGGTATAAAGAATGGGCTGGTTACAAATGCCATACATTCCTCAAAAAATGAAGCTCCTCCATTAATGAGAAAAGATCACGTAGGCTAACGTCTGCATAAGCTGGACATAACCAAGTCATGACATGAGGATCTAAATATTGCTGTTTGGAAATAGCACTTCAAAAGAGTAAATAATTAAAACTAGATTTTACTCCCACTGAAACATTGTTTCTTTTAATTACTACCTGTATTTATGAGTAGAGCTCTGGGTAATAAATTAGCGAAGGGTGGCACAGAACCAAGCATCAGTATATAGAGAACTTAATTTACTTACTGCTGGTGAACATGAATTGTAAACAGTTCCACAACTGGATAGCATTCATTCCATGACTTGCTTAGAGCTTGTCATATTCTTGCTTCTGTTGAAGAGCTTTGTTGCCCTTACTTCCATAGTACCTGTGATATTCTTTCTTTTCGTGGAACTGTAAAGGCTGTTCCCCGAGAACTGTTTCTTTAATGCTGGTGGAGTTCCTGCTTCTGGTATAAAATGCTATTTCAAGATCCACGAATGTTTGGTGTTGGAAGTTGCATCATACCAAATCGCGGAAGTCTAGATGCTTTTTAGGAACTTGTAGGCACATCTTCTGTTACTGAATCTTCTTGGGCTTTCTAGTTTCAGGCTTATCTAGTAGACTAGTTTCCTAACCTATTTTTCTTGTGTGCTGCTGGAGGTGGTGGTGACAGCTCCCAGCCACGCACTGTGCAGCTGTGGGCAGTCAGATCTGTAGATGCAGGTTGGCTCCCTCTGGCCTGTTGTACAAAGCAGCCGCCACAGATCCAGGGGAGGACCATCTTGGGAAAGTAGGCATAAAGAAAGAGTTTTCGGATTCCTCCCACTTCTCTCTGTAGACCTTAACAGACTCTCTCAAGTCACTGAAAAAACAACAAAGAAATGGAACCAAGATGAATTACCTGTATGTCATTGTTATAGATTTTTTCCTTACACAACACTGCCTTTTATAAGCGTCTTCCAAATGTGCAGAACCTTTAAACAAGGCCATGCCGTTAAACTTGAGATACTGCTTAGCTTTTATCATTAAAGAAACTAGACTCTTACTTTCTATGAAGTTGTCAGAGCTGAGATTCTAGATGATGGAAGTCTTAAAGGGGAAAAAAATCTGAGTTTTTTAGCTAAGAGATTAACTATTTGAAGTTCAATTCCTAAATATGATTAGAAGGCATTTAGGATGAAGTAACTGAACTTTAACAGGCTTTATGCTTTATACTTCCCAAGGATTGAATTAACTAGTTAACATGACTTCTAGTGGGTACAGGCAGGAGCTGCTACAGTAATTTGAAGCTGTTGAACTTAGACAAGGAAGTTTTTTTACAATAAAATGAGGTTTTTGTGGTTGACAAGCTTCTGTGTGGCTGGCTGCCTAAGCTTAGAGGATCTACGTAGCTTGCCTTGTTTGCCCTTAAGCAGTCTTCCCTGCAGTAGCAATACGAAGGTATTAATTGTATACCAAAGCCACTTAATTTAATAAGCACAAAGCTTATGCATTGCAGCATGGTGGTAGCTGGTGACTTTCCATTACCCTGAATGTGCTGTGGAAACAGTTTTTAAAGGCTAGCCCTTCCTGTTTTTTTTATTTTTTTTTATTATTTTTTTTTTAATGAGCAGGTGGATGAGTGTATGGCAGTCATGACAAATTCTAGTATGCTTGCTACTTCAGCAGCTTAAAATAGATTCTGGCCAGAAGCAAAGAGCTCAGATGTGTGCCTTTTCAGGAAAAAAAAATAATAAAAAAATGTTAAAACAGAGTCTATTTGGTTAATAGGTAGCAGCAGTCAGAGTGCAGGGCTGACCATGGGTAACATAGCACAGGTATGATGATCTTTGTTCTATTCAGAAGTCTTGTAGGCAGCTGCAAATGATGGCACATACAAAAGCAAAGTAAAACTGTATAAAACACTTTTTCATGAAGAAACCAAATGGATTAGTTTTGTGTTATCGCTGTGGCTAGTCAGAGGTGAGACCTGGGGTCTAACTAGAGTGGTGCCAAGTACTAATTACTTGAAGTAAATTTTTGCTGAGTGAACGGAGTTGGTATGTGCTTGCTTATAGACCTGCTTTCTTGCAAGTGTATGCCAGGTAATCAAACGGCTAAAGAAGGGAAGTAAAAGTACAGGTTAGCAAGGAAGGTCAGTGAAAAGCTGCATTG
>VZRU01009867.1:0-40482 GCA_013398155.1 Pedionomus torquatus | reverse complement strand
CCCCCCACCGCCCTGCTACAGCTACGCTTTCACTTAGATTTCCATAGCTGTGTTAATCGTTACTGGTGTGAACTGATTCATGGTTTTGGTTTCCCCACCAGTTGCTATTGTGGCTGTCTCACAAATGTTATTCAATAGTGTCTCTGTGCATTTTTTTTTTCACTTTAATTTTAGTTACAGTGAAAAGTATTAAATTACTGATTGTCAGGTGTCATCTGTAAAGTTGCAGTAACAGATTTCTTTTGTGATCTTGTCTAATATACGTGCGAATATATATTAAGTGATGAACACGCTCTTTGAAAAAGAGCAGAGGATATGTCACACCATATGAGTGGCAGGGAAAATGAAAAGCAAGAAAGCTGAACTGTAAATACTTGTCAGTTGAAGCAGAGAAGCATTCTGCAGAACCCAAGGCATTACTTTGTTTAAGCAGCTTACCCTAGATGGACTGTGGCCCTAACACTAAATGGGTCACTGCTGGGGTATATGCATGTCTGTCCACCTTGTGTTGTTAATTAGCTGTAGGTAAAGTCCTTTGAGTTCTAGCTGTTACAATGGTGAACATGAGCTTGTGTTTAACAACGTGTATTGTTAACAAATTTCTTATTCTGCAGTGGAATCTATTAAAAAAAAAAAGTCACTCTGACAGTCCCAGGAGTGGTGTAAGAAACATGAATTTGCAGTAAATCTGTTAGTATCTTGAAATCTATTGATATTAGTGCCTCAATAGGCCAAGTTAACACAGAAGCATTTTTTGCCAACAAAAATGTTTGTGTAGAGCTCTGTGATAAGAGTTTTCTCTTGAAACAAGAAAACAAGCTTAAGCTTGTTTCTGTTAACCTTGGATGGTCATTTTTGTCAGCCTCAATCTTGTTTCTGCAGAGTTTGATGACCCTTCTGCTATGGTGGTGCTGGCAGAAGAAGAGCTGGTAGTTATAGACTTGAAAACTGCAGGCTGGCCAGCAGTCCATCCTCCATACCTGGCTTCTCTCCATTGCTCGGCCATCACCTGTTCACACCATGTCTCCAACATCCCACTAAAACTGTGGGAGAGGATTATCAGTGCTGGGAGCAAGCAGAACATTCACTACTCAAATATGGTATGGCAGCTTTAAACCTTATGTGTGTTCCCATGCATTTGAGAACAGCACAACTGCTCAGAATGTGGGTGGTCTGTGCTCCTGACTGTGTGCAGAGGGATGAGTCCCAACAGGCATTGTCCTGCTTCTTACTAAGGTCGAGAAAGGCCTTTTTTCCCGGAGCACCACCAGTACAGTAACTCACACCGGGGGGGTTAAAATGTGATATTTTTTTTCAGGCTTTGACAAACTAGAAAGAAATGCTGAGTGTTCCCAGCTGTCAGTGGTAACAAACTTCTCATTTAGAAGCATGAAGCTTTCAGCACAGCTTCTTGAGGAAATGTGTAGATTATCTTCTAAAATGCACAGCTGGTGTCAGAACAGGAACATCTAATCCAAACAAAAGCTAACAGCATGGACTGTTTCACTGCCACTCGCACTGAAGTTCATGCTCTCCTGGCTGACTTCATGTTGTCTTCACACTGTCACTGGTTAGGAAATCACAGTCTTCCCTTAATGTATTTATAGCCGTGGCCTATTGATGGTGGCACCAACGTAGCTCCAGATCCTCCGCAGAGGGACTTGCTTCTAACAGGGTATGTACTTAACTGATAACAATCAAGGAGCCCTTTCCAGTTTCTGTTCTTCCTTTTAAACTACCTGAGGCTTTCCTGTGAGATTAAAGTCCCCTTCTCTCATAGGGAGAAGGGATGCAGCTTTACAGTACAACCTCTCAAAGCTGGGCTGCTAGCTGTGTAAAGATAACTGATGCTACTGCTTCTGAGCAAAGAGGGTGTGACATCCTATAAAGTTGGACAGCTAACCTATAAAGTTGGCTTATTTGTACTTCTGGTGAATCTTTCTCGTCCTCTTACTTTACGCTGTTCAGAAGAGGTGAGCTTGGACTCCTGTCTGCTTTGATCAGCATGAACAGATCTAGCTAAGTGGCAGAAGTAGCTAGAGAGGGACAGCCACATCACATAAAAATGTATCATTTTCTGTTCAGAGCACTCTAACAATTTCAGTGGGCTGATCGTCCGACTTTACTCTTGATGCAGCATGTTGTTAGAAGCCCTTACCCTTGTGTTAAAAGAACATCACCAATTTTCACCTGGAGGACTAAGATTAAAGCTTGATTTCTTTCCCTTCCTCCCCTCCCATTAGTATTTTTGTCAGGAGGAGTTGTTCTTCTGTCTGTTAAGCTTTTTTTTTCTTTTCAGTGCTTTTTGTATTAATCTTAAATTGTACACTGGTGTCAGATCATCAAGAACAAACTGGAATAAATAACCCTGACAACCTAAATCAAAACAAAACCAAACTCCATNGGAAAAAGCCCTGAAATCTTTCTCTTGAAGCTGTGAGTTGCCACAGCTCAGGGTTTTGTGGTTTAATCTTTGGTTGTGTTTTTTGCTGTCTGTTCTGTCACCCTCCTCTGGGTGATTTGCTGTTCTCCTGTATGATGCATGTTTCTGAAACCCTTCCCCATACAGGCACGAAGATGGCACTGTGAGGTTTTGGGATGCATCTGGTGTCTGCTTACATCTCCTTTATAAGCTAAGCACAGTGAGAGTGTTTCTCACAGATGCTGATCCCAATGACAATATGAACACCCTGGGTGAGGATGAATGGCCTCCACTTCGCAAGGTAAGACAGCTATTGCTTGTGGAAGCTTTCTGAAAAGCTGAGGAGTTTCAAATCTTGTCCTAGTTAACGTGTCTACGAAGATCAGCGACCCTGTGTTCTCTCTCTTCCAGGTTGGTACCTTCGACCCTTACAGTGATGATCCTAGACTTGGGATCCAGAAGATCTATCTGTGTAAATACAGTGGATACTTGGCTGTAGCTGGTACAGCAGGACAGGTACTGAAATATAAACAGTCATCATAAACCTTGCTTTTAGTGCAGGTTGTCACAGTGCAACTTGGAGATGTTAAAACTTGAAATTTGCATCTGCTGAGAAGGTCTGTGGCTTGGAGAATTTGCTTAAATTGCAAAAATTGTAGCAAAGCTTGTCCTCTTTCTTTCAGGTCCTGGTGATGGAACTGGATGATGAAGATGCAGAACATGTTGTGGATCATGCTGAAGCAGATCTCCTGCAGGACCAAGAGGGCTATCGATGGAAAGGTCATGAGAAACTAAAGACTCGAGATGGACCTGTTCGATTTGAAGCTGGTTTTCAGCCGTTTGTTCTTGTCCAGTGTCAGCCACCGGCTGTGGTCACCTCACTGGCTCTTCACTCTGAATGGAAGCTTGTGGCCTTTGGTACCAGTCATGGTTTTGGGCTTTTTGACCACCAGCAGAAACGACTAGTCTTTGTCAAGTGAGTATATTCTTTCTGGGAGGTCTGTGGTAATCTCTTTGTTAATGGCCAGGAATTGCTAACAAAACAAGTTGTGATAAGTGATTTTATAAGAGCAGTCAGTGTAGTAAGCAGCTGTGCCTCATTGGACTCTGTCCTTGAAGATCTTAAAGAATATATAAGCATGTTCCAATATTTGTATGTGTCCTGTTGAAGTCTTGGGAGTGATTGCCACCCAGTAGACAGTGACCACGTGGCTGCTGTCTCCCTTCTTTCAGGTGTACACTGCATCCCAGTGACCAATTGGCCTTAGAAGGGCCGCTGTCTCGGGTGAAATCCTTGAAGAAGTCCCTCCGTCAGTCATTCAGGCGGATCAGAAGAAGCCGGGTGTCCAGTAGGAAGCGACAAGGCATTAGTAGAAATGCCTCAGAGGTGAGGGGTCCACCTTTTTGGGGTCTTGTCTGTTTACAGTTTGGAACATGCAGTGTCCCCATTAGACTGCCTAGAGCAAGACATGGTGTGCAGTCCTGCTAATTGTGTCAGTAGCTACTGGTGTAAGGCCAAAAATGGCAACTTCTGATGTTAGTATCTGTTAGATAAAATAGTCATGTTTTTAGAGGAAAATGTACCATCTGTAGTTAAACATATGATGGAGAATATACCTGTTCACTGATGCTTTCCCTTTCTGTTGTTGCTGCTCTTGCTATCTCTCTCCTCTGTGTCTTTGACTAACTGATAAAATGTCTCCTCTCTTTGAAGGTGCAAGAAGCAAATGCCAAATATGACCAAGACGCATTGCAGGAAATGGAACTGGCGCCAGTCCAGCGGAAGATTGAAGCCCGGTCTGCCGAAGACTCTTTCACTGGTTTTGTGCGCACCTTGTATTTTGCTGATACCTTCTTGAGAGACAGTGAGTAGAAAAAAGCTTCTCTTTTTCCTCCTTCTGCCACGGAAGGTATTAGAATTCACTGCCAGGAGAACTTGGCACCTCCTGTGCCCTACTTTGTGCTATGCTGAAAAACTAATATAGAGCAAGAGCATATGTTATCATGCAGAATTGTTATTTAGCCATTCTGGCTGCTGGCTAATCCAAGGCAAGTACTAATTCATTTTTGGATGCAGCCTTTATGTATGGTTTTCAGATGCATTAGGATGACATCTGACTCCTTAGTGTAACCTTTTCTTTGTCTTGTTATTCTAAAGTTCACCCCTGCCCCCAGCAGAGCCTTTCAGTTTTGGTGGGGGTAGTGGGTGGTTGTGTATCAGAGTCCAAACTGATATTATGCACAAATTTACTCTGCTCATGTGAAATAAATACATGAACACTGAATGCAGCAATTGAGGTTTCTGATGGAAACAGTGCTCTGTTTCCTGTTCTCATGTGCCATGTCCTTTCTCAGGGCTGCTGATGGACGTGTATTGGGAAAAGAAGTGCTAAGAACCTGTAGTTTCTCTGGCAAGTCTGCATAGTATTAAGATATTTAAGATGTAAATAGAGGGAGGATGTGTATAGCTAGTGGAAAGCTGTTACCCAAGGATGTCACAAATAGCGCCTTGCTCATGATCCTTCTTGTTGTTGCAGGCTCCCGCCACTGCCCATCCTTGTGGGCAGGCACCAATGGAGGTACGGTCTATGCCTTCTGTTTACGTATTCCTCCAGCAGAGAGAAGGATGGATGAACCTGTCAGGGCAGAGCAGGGTAAGTATGCCTTGTGAAAGCAAGATCCTAATGGATCTGAGCTATCACTCATATAACCAAGAACTGTGTATGGAAAAGCAAGGTAGCTCAATTACTGTTGTTTATCAGTGAGAGTAACGGCATCTGAGCTAAGCAACGCTTGCTGCAGCAACTTAACTGAAGAGTAAGTGAGCTCCAGCACTGCCTGACATGCCTTAGCCTCATTTCCTACTGACTTCAGAAATTTCATGTCAGCTGTCATTGAAGTTTACTGTCAAGCCTCAGTGCACACATACCTTATTCTGACAGCTTGACCTGCTGTCTTTATGTAGTAATAGTTACTGTTTAACATGAACCAGTTCAGTCCAAGTACTCTTTAACTGCTAAATCTTTTTAGGCAGGGTTTCTAAAGCTACACTGTGTAGGTCTCCATCTTTGAAAGCTCGAGTGAGATATAAGTGAGGTTCTAACTAGGGTCTGACTAGAGTCCTGCTTGTTTTTTTCTGTTTGTTTATTGTTCTCCTTATCTTGTTTGTCTAGCCAAAGAGATTCAGCTGATGCACAGGGCTCCTGTTGTGGGTATACTTGTCTTGGATGGACGCAGCACTCCCCTCCCAGAACCTCTAGAAGTAGCACATGACCTTTCTAAGAGTCCTGATATGCAAGGCAGCCATCAACTGCTGGTGGTTTCTGAAGAGCAATTTAAGGTAAGTATTACCCAGGAGGTGTGTATGGACTGCATAAAATCTGTCAAAGCATTGAGCAGTGCTCAGTGGAAAGGTAATTCGTGGGAGTGCTCATTTGGCTGTACCTGAATAACACTTCTGGGGCAGCGCTTCTGTTTGTGTAGTCCATAAATCAGGTGTGTGCTGACAAATTGGGTATTCAGCATAGTGATGTACATGCTGAACATAAAAATTTTATTCCTATATTCCATTATACTCTTTGGACAAGGCTGCTTCTGCTTTTGGGAAAGAACTTTTGCTCTGTTTAGTGTAGAAGCAGGAATTGGTAAGCATTTCTGTGAAGCAACTAAAAAGATTCTCGTTTTACACGCTAACTAGTCAGCATAGAAGACTTGAAGTAGCTTGCTGTAGACTGGCCTCAGCTTTTTAATGTGGAAGAGCATGCAGAGTGTAAAACCTGTTCTCTTTCTATAATAATTTGTAGCCAAATATGGAAAATTCAGGGATTTTGAAAGAACTAGGGGAGAAATGCCGTTTGCAGCCTGAAGGGTAAAACTGCTTGATGTCAGAATAGAAACAGATTCTCAGACTGACTGTGGCCGATTACTTCTTGCTCCATGAGCAGGGGCCCAGGCTGACTCCGGTTACACCTGTGTGCACTCGCTGTGAATGGAAGCATTGTTAAAGGAGGGAGCAGCAGATGTCCTGGGGTGTGGCTTCTGCCATTGTTCAGGAAAGACATGTTAGTGTCTTGTTTCTATTGACAGGTTTTCACATTACCCAAGGTTAGCTCCAAACTGAAGCTCAAGCTGACGGCCCTGGAAGGCTGTAGGGTACGAAAGGTGATGGTTGCAAACTTTGGCAGCTGCAAGACCGATGATTACAGTGAAAACGACCTGACTGTCCTGACTAACCTGGGAGACATTCAGATCATCTCACTGCCCTTCCTTAAGCTACAAATCCGCTACCCGTGCATCCGTAAAGAAGATGTGAGTGGCATTGCATCCTGCGTCTTCACCAAATACGGCCAAGGTGAAGTGTGCTTCTCCCAAATCAACCCGTTGTGTGTTGGAGACAATGCAAAAGGGATTACAGAGCTTTGTGTTTAGAACTGGCTGTGTATACATGTGAATATTACGTAAACGTAGCCATTATGTGTTTCTGGACAGCACCAGTTGCCAACAGGTACTGGTATGTGAATTAGCAGAGATGAGTTTATTGCATACTTCTTAATGAATACACTGTCTTTCAGCTAACAGGTTGGATATGGCCCATAAGGTAGCTTCCATCTGGCCTACCTCCTCATCTGGAGTCAAGAGAATGGCTCTCTAAGCAGCAGCCACTGTGGAAATAGCTGTGTTGTGCCCCCTATGGCTCAACTCTAACTGGGAGCTGATCTGGGATCCAACACCCTATGGCTGCTGAATGCTGATCGCTGCAGATCAGTTTTTACCTTTTTCCTGTGCTGCTTTTCATAATTGTCAGCACAGGACAATACAATTAACTCTCGGCATAATCTTAATTTGCCAAGTCTCTAAGCTAAGCAGTCCTTGGGAAAGTGGAATAATACCTTCCTTAATGATTCCTTTTCACTTATATTGGAGGAAATGCAAACCCTTTCTGCCAAACAGAGGATGCTTAGAGCTGTTCTTTTTTTGGATTACCTCTAGTTCTGAATCTGTGTTCTTGGACTTGAGAAATGCTTATAAGTTCCCAATCACCTGTAGGTTTCTATCTCATTTCACCATCGGAATTTGAGAGGTTCTCCCTTTCTACCAAATGGTTAGTGGAGCCCCGGTGCATTGTGGACGTGCCAGAAGTTACGAGCAACAATCACGTGCACAAGTCTGGCATAGAGAATGCTGTGAGAAAATCCAGGTAAAGTGTAAAAATTCTTGCACGCTGACTGTGTCTGAGTAGTGAGACCTGCTCCTGTCTTTGCAGCTGATACTAGCAAGCCTGTGTTATGAGTTCTTGAAGACTGTCTGCTTTTCTAAACATTTACAACAAAGTTTTGTATTTTATAGAGCACGTTGTCTTCAAAAAAAAAAAAGGCAACAACAAACTAACAACCAAGAAGACAAACCCAAGCATCTTTGAAGTCTTTGTTAACAACAAATTGGCAAGAGAAAATGTAATCTTCTCCCTGATGGTTTTCTTACTTGCAGTATGGCTGGTGGGACAGAGTAGTGAAGCGTTGGAATTGGTATCCTTAAGCTAGAGTGGTAAACTCTGGCTTGCTTTACTTGTTCTCTAATGATGTGTTTGACTGACACACGACTCTTGCTGAGGCTGAACTGTTGCTCTGTGATGAGAAATTCAGTGTTCCTCCTCTGCTAGACCATCAGCAAATAGCAGTAGATCTGACACTCATGGAGATCTATAGGAATTTTATTCCAAAAATTTAGAAATGTTTGCTGATGTGTGTAGGCTTCTGCATCACCAATGTGTGTTGAAGCTCCTCCTACTTCCTTGCTTAACACAGTTTAGTATGCACTGGCAGCTTCTTGTAGCTGCCAAGAGCATATATGAATTCTCTGCACACCTATGTATCAGAGTCAGTGGTTTTCTGCCTACTTTTCTAGGGGATCAGGAAGGAGTTCAGGTGACTGTGGAGATGATGGTAAGCAAAAAATAATTGTATTAAATGTAGCATCCTGACATGTAAAGCTGAGACATTATTTTCATATTGCTACAGTTGATGTTTTCAACCTAAGAGAGGGGAAAGTAAAGAGGGGCATAAGGGAAACATGGTAACCTGCTTGGGTGCAGTAGTTGCTGCTCTAAAGTAAGTTGCATGTGGCAAGGTCACCTTGAAAGGATAAAAGGTAGTTTCTGCTGGAAGGAAGAGGCTGTGGGAAGATAAGGTCTGAAATTCCAGATGAGATCTTCTGTTAGCAAAACTGGTACTGCTGCAAAATACAGCTCAGTATGTGCAAGGCTTTAAGTATGAGTTGTGAAGTGTTCAGTGAAGTCAAAAGGTACTTAACAGGGAAAAAACAACAAATCCAGTTCTATTGTAGGTTTCCAAAACTGCACATACATGATGAAAAGGGGAGAATATTGTTAGGTAACAGCTGTTTTCCTACTCTTTTTGTTTTTATTATTATTTTTTTTTTTTTTTAGAAAGGAAGTCTGGGAGGCTGATGGAACATGCCTTACTCAATGATGAAAGTGAGTAAGATCAAGTCTTGATACCGACAGGGCAGGTGTCTTTTTGGGTGGGAATGGAAGAAAGCTGCTGGGAATTTTCCAGTGCCTAGTTCCAAGGGATCTGCAATTATGCAAGACTGGTAGAAGTAGTGAGCTTCCCTGAATCAGTAGAAGTGAGAGTTTGGAGAGATAGTCAAGCCCTCAGGCAGGGGTTGTCCCACATAGCTGCATTCACTACTTTGATAAGAGAAGGATCTTTACTTTCCAGTAGGACTTGTATAAAATGACAGCTGGAACAGACTGTGCTTTTGGGGCTCTGGCAACGTTTCCTCTGGTAAATGACTGCTTCAGCCGTTTATGCCAGCCTGTTTCGTAAAATCTTGGTACTGTTGAAGGGGCAATGATACTATTAGGTTTGACCTCTGTGGTGTGGGAGACCAGGTTTTAAAAGCTGTTGGGGGAGGTGGAATGTGCCTAGGCTGCTGCCTGAAAGCAGATCTCTGCTGGTTTGGCTCACAGCTTTAACCCTCTGCTTTCCAGAAGTCCTGAAGGAGATCCAGAGTACTCTGGAGGGAGGCAGAGGGTGAGTATCAACCAAGTTCTGTTCCTAATGGGTGGGGTCGTTGAGGGAGGGCAGTTCTAGTTGAAAGCTGGGGGATGCCCAACACGATGGCAGGGGTCTTTGTGCTGGAATCTGGTCATGTATGTGTCCCACAAGCTGTCAAAGGGAAATAATATGAAGAGAGGCAGGTTCTCTGTCACATGTTGTCCCTTGACTTTTTTATGAATAATGCTTTGTCTCTTTCTCTCCGAAAAGCAGGAGAGATCACATTCCCACATCCCAAAGGAACAGGACTCTGAGTATTCGCATACAGGTTTCTATTCATGTCAACCCATACTCACCTAAGGGCAGGCCACATGGGCTTAGTTGGTCAAGGATGGGACTCTGGAGTTTACTCCTGGCTTGACACTGTCAGTGGGACATGTTCAGTATCTCTGCTCCCATTCTGTCTATACAATGGAGCTAAGCTACCACC
The DNA here is from genome assembly GCA_013398155.1 of Pedionomus torquatus. Lineage (NCBI taxonomy): Eukaryota > Metazoa > Chordata > Aves > Charadriiformes > Pedionomidae > Pedionomus > Pedionomus torquatus. The sequence goes on along the minus strand of VZRU01009867.1, from coordinate 30,551 downwards.
ATGGGTGCGGGGCTTTACCTTGTCTCCCAGGAATACTGATGTTCAGGTGACAGGGGCTATGGAAGTGTAAACAAAGGACTACTGTTGGCAACGGATGCAGGAAGCTTGGTGGAATTGGTAACTGCTGGTGTATAAGGATAAGTGACTGACACGCTCTGCTCTGCGCACTTCCTCTGGACACTACCTAATCCTGGTCTTCTGTCAGCAGGTGGGAGCGGATGGGATGATACTTCATTGCAATAATGAATCTTTCCTTGTGTCATTGCAGGAGCTATGCAGAAAGAAATTTCGCAAGAAATCCATTAGGACATGGACTAAGTAATGGAGGAGGTAGGTGAGGCTGAGGATATTTAAGGGCTAGTGAAGCAGGCAAAAGAAGCAGAAAGTAGATGAAGTTTGTTTATAAAATTCCGCTTATTTAAATGGTTTGTTGATAGTGCAGAACTCCGGTCTGAATTTCCTGGGAGGGAATCTGCTGGCTGTGTGATGTACTAGCACTGTTCATCACCTTGTGCCACATTGAGTAAATATATTGCATCAGTTCCAAAGGAAGGGAGAAAAGCCCTTTGAAGGCTCCTGCCTGATGTTTAACCTTACCATAAAGCAAGCTGGAGAGGTAGCCAGACCTCATAACAATAATCTGCTGAGTATATCAGTTCATTAGCTCTCATTAGCTTTCAACTTCTGTTTTCTAAAATGGCTTTTGCATTATTTTATCCCAAAGCAGATTGACCAGAATTCATCAAGGACTTTCCAGGCATTGGATTGAGTGCCATAAACACTACTGATTGGGCAAACCGTCCCTGGGGAGAGGGCACCACTGCTCCCTGCACCGCAGGATAGTGAGATGCAACTTGCATGCATATGCATGCCTGTCTCTGCCTCCCCCCTTAGTGCCTCATTAGAGACCTCTCCTCTTGGAGCCCGCCTTGCGTTAGGACAGAAGTGGATCGCCAGGGCTGATGGACCACAAGCCTCTGAGTACATCTAACTTTTAAATGTTTGCACATTTCTCTTTTCTACTGGGCTGGGTTTTAAATTATAAATGTTAACTGCCTTGGTGCAGGATTTTAATAAACGCACACTGTTACCTCCAACTGGTTTAAAATTATTTTTTGTACAATTTTTTAAAATCGTATGGGTATTTCAGTTTTAACAGAAACATTTTAGAAACTTACTTTAAAAAAAAAATAATTAAATAATATATGCTAGATTCCTGTGACTGGTGTATGTGGTATACGAATAAGTAATTTTGGGTTTTGTTTGTTATGGTACTGTTAACTGGCTTTATGGATTTGGGTAGAATGTATTTTTGTAGACATTCAAATCGGAGAAAAACTAATTGAACTTGATTTTTGTTTCAACACTACATTGCGCTTTTTTTTTTTTTTTTGGAAATAAAACTCTGAATTCCCTTTTGTGATCCTGGTCTGCTCTCATATCTTTTCTTTCCATCAGTTGTTTCTTTCGCATTGGCAGCAGGCTCATGCCCACTTACCTGTTGAAAAAGGTGGAGCTGTCCCTCTCAGAACTGTAGAGGCAAAGAGCACTCCTGGAGATGAAGTCATCTTGTGCTGGTTTGGAGAGGCATGTGACATTGTTTGTTGATTGCAGGACAGTGATACAATTCATACATGGGGTTGCAAGGAAAGGTCATTGGTTCAGATTATTGTCCCTGGAAGGTCATCTGTTACCTTGTCCTGAAATAACTTGGGTGATAACATACTGTAGGGAGAAACAGTTCCTCTGGCAACACTGCTGTGCTAGTCATCCAACAGATTTTGAATTGAAACTGGTGAGACACTATGTAGAGCAGTTTGTTACTCTTTAAACTTTTTGGTTCCTTTGTACCTGACTTCACACCATTCTCTTCTTTTCTAGCTAAGTACAGGGTATTCTCTTATTTCCTGTGACTTCCTTGTAGCACTATGAGAGTCAGTGAGAAAGAACTAAATCCTCTCGGACTGGGTGCTGAGCTGTCATCCATGACGTGCTTTGTTTGGAAGCCCTCTATTTTTGAGGTCTGTCTTTATCTTCCTGAGCAAGATGGAGGGGATCCTTTCTTTCCTAGAGTACTAGGGGGTGGGCACTTTCTATTCTGTAGAAGAATATGGTTGCAATTGGTGTTGCTCAGGTGTTGTTTCAGGCACCCTTCCTTCTAGAAGTATGAATATCTCCTTTGAGACCTGATTTATTGCTAATGAGGTTTTAGAAAGCCTTCTTTGCTACTCAGCGTGTTCTGAACAAACTTGTTTTTATTTCCTTATTTCTGCTAGCTTCGTTATTTCCTTGTTTCTATTACTGCAGGATGGAGGCTAACAGAAAGGTGGCTTGCTGTTTTCCAGCTCTTGTGCCAGGCACTGATGTTGCAAATTTACAGGAAGTTAGGGTTTAATCAGCAGCTCCTGACCTGGTGTGATCCTGTGCGTGTGCACCATCCTGGCACACCCAGCTGCTTCTTTCTGCTCCTCACAGATGGGCTGATTCTAATGCCTTTTCTGGATATTTAATTTGCTGCCAGGCTCACGGTGAATGACATTTCAGTCCTGCTCAGAGCGAAAGTAGTTCATAGCTTTTCCCCATTTTCACCCACACAACTTGAGAAATCCAATAGGTCCACTGGAAGTGGACAAATCATGAAAATGCTATCATAATTTGTACACTTTGAAAGTGAATTTAGATTTATAAACAAAACAAACAAAAACCTTTATCCAGGCTTCTTGTTATTTTCCTGAAAGCACAAGCCAAACTGTCAACAGGATTAGTTTAGGATATGTGCTGGTGTATGGCAGATTTTTTTCTAGTGATGCTTATTTGAAACTTACAGCTGAAGGATTCACTGGAATAAAATGCTTGGTTTGTTGTGAGCAGAGGCATTAAGAATCCTTTTAGAGCTGCCATGTCTGAAATTCAAAAGCAATAGCAAAGGGGCAAAGCAGAAGACTGGAACTCATGTGTTCTGCTTTCAATTACATTCTGAGCTGAGCAGGAGATGATAGAAAGCCTCATGACATTCAGAACTAGGGTGTATTTTTTTTTTTTGTGCTGTCAGAAAACCACTAGCAAGTACAATCAGCAACGGGATAAGGTGTTCATGAAAGATGCAGTATTCAATGAGTATCTCTAAGCAGTTTTTGAATGCAACAGGGAAAAAAAGAGTCTGTCTGTATTTCTCCCTTTCAGGAATCGCCTTCTGAATCTTGCTCTTACTCTTAGTCTGCCGATCAGCTGACAGTAATAATAATAGCCTGCTTCTGATCAGAGGATTCAGCTGCTGCCAAACTCCTTGAGTTTTGTGCCCACCTCTACTTTTCACTTGAACTCCCCTTGTCTGGGAATCTGATAGAATCTTGCTGTCTCCAAGAGCTAATGCTTGGAAGCACTCAGGGCTCATTGCCCCTTATTAACATTATTGCCAGTCAGGTTCTGGCAGTGCTCTCCTCTTCTCCTGTTTTTATACAGTCTCATTGGGGTCTGGCACCATCAAGTGCCCCTTTGCTGCAGGAGCTGAGCTGCTGTTAACACTGGCTGCCAGTACTTGAAAAAATCCTTTCTTACAGCTCTGTTGGCAGCATGTTCCCTAACCCTTGCAGACCTGTTTCTCTACAGAGTGGAAAGTCTTGGATAACAATGAAAGAACAGCCCAGATTTTCCACATCTCAGTACGCATATTGGGTATCTATATGGGATGCTATTTTATAGTGGCCCGAGTTTTAGGTCAAATGCTTTCTTGTAATGTGAGCTTTTTTTATACGGTTGCATATTTGGTGCCGAAATTCTATAGTCCTAGAAAAGCTTGGCCTGGGGCTCTCCTTCCCTCCCCCCCAGTAATAATGCAAGCTTTCCTCAGATGTTTAGCAAGTGAATATTTGCTGAATTTGCCTTAACAATTCCATTAAAAGAACATAATGTTGGAAGGGAAAGTACTTTTCATCTTAGTTGTAAAGCCTGAGGCATGTCTGGTTAGTAAGAGAATGAAATTTTTTTACAGCTTAATTGGTCTGTTTCTTAGAATATGGTTTGTATCTATTGCAGCTAGAATAAATGCACGCCTGGACTGTAGTCCTAAATTCAGCCTGCAGAGCATGTCACTGCCTATGTGGCCTCATAAATTGGGATGTCTTTTAATAAGAGCAAGACTGGGATTTGGTGTTGAATTGGCACAGCTGAAGAATAAGACTTCAGTGGAAGTTTTCTTCTAAAGCCCACCAGTCCTTGCTAAGCCAATGTTATTTGACTTAAAGATCTTTCTCAAGCAAAGGCCAAGGTTGTGTCTCAACTGAAGCTGCTTCCCTGAGATGGAGAAGACCGATTCCTTCAATAGATGCCATCCGCTCTTGGTGACAGGTGCCTTCACTAATGGCCATAAGCCCCAAGTGTTTGGATTATTTCCATGCAGCACATCGACTTCTTCCTCAAAGGTGAATGGGAGTTTGACAAGATGTACGTATAAGGCACAGCTTACAAGAAAACCAGTAAAACCCTATGGGTGAAGGCTGTTACAGTAGTAGGATGGCCCTTGAGTCATCCTGCTGTTGATTTACCTTGCTCCAATTGTTGCTTGGGCAGAAATGGAACCTCTCCAGCCCACCCCCTTGCCTGGGTAGTTTTTTCTGATGGAGGAAGGGCCTTCTCTTCGCGCTGTCCGCGTGGAGTTGAGTATGCCGAGGTGACCTAGCTTTCCCTGGTGGCAGTTGCAGGCTTTGCAATGGTAATAGCAAATGGTTGCAGGGAAAGGGGGTTGTTTTCTCCACTTAGTTTATCCTTTGGTCTCCTCCGTGGCATGGGAAGTAAATAAGTGAAGTAAAAGCTCTTCTCGGTGGAGTGGTCATCTTCCACTGACTGGCTTAATGCATCAGGAAGAAGGGCTGGGGCAGCGGAGGGGTGAGTTTCTTCCCCAGAGCTGAGTGCTCTGCGGCCTCCTGCGAGGTGAGCCTTCGTTGTTTTGTATGCTCCTTGTCACTACAGCCTCTGTTCAGAGGCGCCTTGCCGGAGTGGGAGGTCTGATCCTGCGCTCTCCTGCGTCTCCTCCAAGCCGTGAGGAGGATCTGTCTGTCTCGAGGGGAAATGGCTCCGGCGCTGCCCGCTCAGCGGGGCCTGGCGTGGCACCGCTGCCCTCAGGGTGTGCCAGCCCGGCCGGCGCCCCTGCACAGGCAGGCCACGAAAAAGTTTCTCTTTTGTGATAATGGTGTGGAGTGAGTCCTGCAGGAGTTCAGGGAAGTCCCGGGAGATACCTTTGTCGCTGAGAAACGTGCTGCATGGTCATGTCCTGGTCATGGTCTGCCACTGTTGAATGCTTTCTGAGCATGGTGTAAATGCATAAAATACTTCACTTTCCTAATTCTTTACCCTCAATCTGGGCCCCAAAATCGATCCCATGCTCAGCAGAGGGTCATCAATGCTGTTATACTGACTTTGCAGTGGCCTCTGCTTTTGCTGCTTGAAATAGGACTCTGAAACCTACAAAGCAGCAAAGGGGAGATGAGAAGTGCGAGTGAGTGGTCTCTGCCCTGGTGCGAGGGGATGCTGTACCCTGCAAGGTCGGTCAGCAGCACCAGGGGTTCCAGAGGGACTGATTTTTTGTAATGAAACCCTCTTGTGTAGACAAACTCCCCATTTTACTCTCACGTCTCGTGAAGATGTGCTTATTATACGTGTTGACTGAGCAGAACTGTGGTGGTGGTAGAAGGAATGCTGGGGACACAACAGACAGGAGAGCAGAAAAGGCTCTGTGACCTGTTTCAGTAGACAACAAAGTAGCCAAAAAGGTACTTCAATGTGTGGCTGTTACCACCACACACTTCCCGGGCTAGATGTGTAGAGACTGCTGCTCCACAGCTCTTTGTGGCATAGATTTTATGTCTAGAGCTAAGTTCTGGTTTAAACTGTTTTTTTTTGTTGTTGTTGTTATTGTTTTGTTGAGGGGGCTGTCTTTAAGATGGGTGGTCCTCAACACGTTGATAGCAGTCAGGGAGTCACCCTCAGCAGGAAGGACCTCTATCTTCATGGGCAGAGCCTAGCCTGTTGCTGGTTCTTTCCCTTCAAAATATATGGATCTCTTCTTTCTGTGTGCTCCTGTGGCAAATGAGTATATTATGGGCTTATTCCTAAAGACATTCTGAATGTTGATCATTTGTTTAAAGTCAGTCTCCTGTTCTCTGTGTATATTTATGGCAGGGACTTCAAAAATGAAACTTGGCTTCTGCTCACACTCTCGTTGCTTAAAGGGAACTTAGCTTTATCAGATCGCTGTGATGGGCCATCGTAAAACAGGCTGAGCTCATTAAAAAAAAAAAACAGTCTGCCGCACAATGGTATCTCTGAGCTGCTGAATTCCACCTCAAAGTCAGGTATGGCTCACACCTTGATGGAGCTAAGAGTCGGTGGAAGCAGAGAATATGGCAGGTTCAAGTAAAGGCTTGTATCTTAGGTGGGATATTGAGTTCAAAGTGGTTTAAGTTGTTGCTGAGGGAGCTTTATTCTGAACTGCAAAGTCTGAAGATTATTGGATTTGGACGAGCATCTGTCCTGTCAGCCACAGGAGTAGAATTTGGGAGAGGTATTCTTATAGGGTGTGATTGTTCAACAGACAAGTGCATTATTCTGACTGCAGATAGGAGCAGATGAAATGCAGGCTTGTGACCAAAGGAAGTATGATAGCCCTTAATTGTTTTGATGGCCTCTAATGTCACTGCTGTGAGTTTGCTCACAGTTCAGACCTGAAGATATTTGTCCCTGCTTTCATTACATCAAGATCTTTTGAATGCTAATGAACAGTAATGAGAACTTTAAAAAGAAAATAAAATCCATCTCAAGGAAATTCAGTTCTGTCAAGTAAGGCCCATGAGGCACAGTTTCTGAAAATAATAAAATTTAAGCATGAAGTAGTAGTCACCTACTGTGGAATTAACCTTTTAAAAAACTTAGTTGACTTGCTGGAGACTCCACAAGTACTAATGCCTCAGTTCTAAAACTCAAGAAACACAGAAAGAAGCCTTTACTGTGAGCAGTAAAGGCTGAGAGCCCAGGCACTGTGACTTCTGTAGTGTAACATTCAAGGTCTATCCTTAAAAAGGCTTGTTTTGACTATGGTAAGTGGGACATAAGAATTTCAAAGTGAAATAATGTCACATAATCTCTCGGAAGTGCATTACACTTTCAAAGACAGAGTCTTTGAAGCTTGTGTTGAATGTAAACAACTACTGGTCCGTTTCAACTCTGTTTAATGATGTTGCGTAGGGAGAGTCCTCCCTACTGTTCTCTGTGCCTGTTCAACTATTACTTAGAGGTTTATTTGTTAAACTGTTAGAAACCCCCTTTTTGAGGGTAAGATCTTCATCTAGCATCACAGCCATGAATCAATGTATCAGAACTCCATGTGCTTCGTTAGTTAATAACATGGGAGTGCTATTAACACTCGTAGATTTTCTTTGATGAGAAGCAGCAGAGTTGCTGTTGTCTTTTCTTGAAGGCTGAACAGACTTAGTTCAGCAGGTTACGTTCCTCGTTGGTGTGCTTGTTTTAGGACTGCTTATGTACAGAAAGGGAACTTTCCATTGCAATTTGTACTGTATGGAAGTGACTCAAATTCCATAAACTTTGTTAAAGTGATATCTGTTGAGAGGTATTTATTACTTGTGAGGGTATCTCCTGTGTGTAGGGAGAAATGAGACCTCTTGTAAAATGAATAGGGATCTAACTACAAAAGATTAAGGAAATTAAATATCTGCAGTGGAATAGAGCATGAGATATTGGCAGGATTGATATTAAATTGGAGAAAATGTTCATCATGCTATAAAATAAATGGCGTTTTGGTGGCAATCCCCTTGAAGATGTCTTCTAATGCCTGGCTAGGCAAACCATGCCCAATTTGCCACAGATCTTTGGTAGCAAAGCATAGTAAGAACACTTATGCTTGCAAAACTGTAAAGACAACATAATATGGTCCAAAAAACATGATAGGCACAATATCATACTAAAGATTCTGGTGTTACACTATAGAATAATCTGCTTCTGATGGAACATCTGTCAAAGTTTCAAAACCAAATGTTCTTCTATGTACTCTGACCTCCCTGGGCCTTCCTCCCCATTCTGTCCCAGAGCTTAGGAGCCTTAAAAGTGTTTCACATCTGTGGTGTTGCTGCTAAGAGCTGTTCTGCCCTCCCGTTTTACTTGTTCTAGCTCCCTTTCTTCTCCTAGTACATGTTTGATGTTTTCAGTTTTATTTTTAACTGTGTTAAAATTTTGCTGAATCAGTCAACTGAACCAATGGCTTATGATCTTGCCTTATGATGTGGAGTAAGGGACCAACCAGCAAGAGCCATTGCAGACGAGCAGGCCCACTCATTTAAGAGGAAACTCACCGTTATATCAATATACATCAAATTGTTCAAAGATGACCACTGGAACTGGTGCAAGGAAACAATCAAGGAATATAGAAGACACTGGAAGGAAGGAGTGGTCCTTCTCAGATGGCAGCCATAAAGTCAGCTTAGCTGTAATAAGAAACCTCACTGCTAGCCATGTGATTCCTTCTACCTTTATCTCTGCGAGTTTATTAGCATCTGCAGGGGATTTTCAAATACCTGCATGTAATTATTTCAGTCTGGACAATCTAACTTTCCATTTTGATCCTTTGATTTATACTTCGGGGACTGCAGTGCTTTCTGCAGAAGAGTCATTTCTCATGGTAGAACAGACCCTGCTGGCAGCCACACACCAGGGCTGTAGCCCACACAATTGGAAAGACTCTTGTGTTCATGTATAATTGATTTGAAAACCACTTCAAATCCAGGGGATTTCACTGACTCAAGTTCTGTATCAAACCCACAGTTCCCAGCTATGCAGAAAAGGAAGAAAGAGAACAAGGACTGCTCCTTCTTGAGGCCACCCAGGCATGACTGTGTGCCCAGTAAAAAAAACAAAAACGTATGATGGAGGCACAAAAGGCACAAAAGTCACATTCTCTTTAGTTATACTTTAGCTTGCACAGGATGTGACAGCAGTGAAGATGCAGTAGAATGACACACAGACCTGTTGGCTGGTTTCTAATTGTGACAGAGTTCCTGCTGTTGTCTTTAGTCTGCCAGTTATTCACTGTTACTACCTGCTCTGGTTACCAAACCAGCAAGATTAACATTAATACAGGCTTGTCTGGCCTTGCACCTTCAGTTTTCTCTTTTTAGGCACTAACTACAGAGGTAGGTCATGGGGTTTAAAGGAGGAAGCCTGAGATGTGTTTTAGCGTAGTGCAGAGTCTTTCAGCTCAGACCCAGTCCACCCCTCCAGTAGGGTGTAATCCCATCTGTACAGTGTCTTGGTCTGTCGTTTTGGCTGACCTCTGGGTAGGGGCCATGGGATGCTGGCTTCCAGTGTAACAGGATCATCCAGTCTTATTGAATGGCAGACAATCGGGCAACAAAGTGCTGCTGAAATATTCAAGGAGGCTGTTTTCAAACGTATGTAACTTAATTGTTTTGGTTTCTTCTTGCAGTCATGAATACTTTATTTGGCTTCCTCAGGTTATTGCTGGGGAAGAGGACCTTGGAGACCTTCTAGCCCATCTTAAAACAGCTGGAAGAAGAGAGCAGAGGCCTTACCAGTTTGAAGTGGTGAGAGGCCAGGAATCCTTTCAATTGCCTGGGGTACAGGCTCAAGGGAGAATGTTTCCTGTCGGTATAAGGCAGCATGTGATACAGAAGGAGCATCATAGATATTTTATATGAATGCAATAAGACCTAGGGGGAAAAGAAAGCCACAAAAAAAGAAGAAGATATTTTTAACTAGCCTGATTGGCTGCAGGATCCTGACTGGATTGCCAATTCTACTTGCTGTAGAATGAAATTAAGAGGAGACCCTATTTATACATTTATCAGGTTTAATCTTAAAAATTATTAGGACCAGCATTGACCAGCCTCCTTGCCCAACTGCCAAACAAACAAGGTTGTTGTGAATTTATGCAAAGTGCCATTTCTTTCATCACTCATGACCAGTTTCTAATCTTTTGTTTCTGTTATTTAGCCATTAGTGTTTGTTTTTTTTTTTAATTGAGTTACCTTCTTATCTCTCTTTTCTGCAATAGCATCAATGCTTCTATTTTATGTAGTTGGCTTAAGAAGAATTTGCAGTGAAAAGGTGGATCTCATGTGTTATCCCTCTCTGATAACATTTTAAAATAATAATGGCTGAATAGTAGCTGAAAGGACCATTGTGTAAATGAATAAATCTTTATGAAACTGGTGAACCTTGTACTTTCTCAAGGAATATAGCCTCTTTTAAAGCCAGATGAAGTTCCTTCCATCTGCTGCTGGATTCCCGTCAAAGCAGTTTCTGCAAGGTAAAAGGGCTTTTAAATCAGGAGAGCTGGAAATTCCCCTTGGTACTGGTATCCTGAATAGCACATAGCTGGCAAAGTCAGTATCCTTCCCAGCTCCTTACTGCATCCAGCATTGCCCTCTCAATCCTGTGTGTCCATGCAGAGAGGGACAGAGAAGGGCAGCAAAATTGGGAAAACACAAACAAGATTTTAGTTCAAAAGATGACTTAATTGTCATTGCATGTACCAGACATTGAGAATGCTATGCATGAGGGCAAATTGCGTCAGTATTCACGCTGTTGTGTGAAATTAATCTGTCTTGTTATTGAAGTAATGACTTGGGCAAAAATACATGGTAAATCAGTGGCTGAGGTGAGCATTGAACCCAAGTCTCAGGCCACAGCCTCCTCTGTCCAGTCTGTTCAAGGATATGGAGCTGAAACCTGGAAACTTTTCATCTTTCCTGGCACTTACCTCCTGTTTTCTTCAAAAGTTCTGAACAAACTGCCAGCATCCTGCTAGGAGCACTTTAAAAGACAAACAAATGCATCTTTTACAGTGCAGAGAATTCAGGTTAGAGGGGCTGAAGCAGACAGGGTTGAGATGGAGGTGGAGAAGGGAGTATTTGCTCAACTTCAATTTAGTTATCTCAGCGTAGCTCAAAGCAGACAGTAGTCTGATAAGAAAGTGAACATGATCAGTATATTCATCTTGGCCATCTTCCTCATACTGTCTGAGACTTCTGACAAATCAAACAGAGGGCTCCAGTTCTGCCTGGGGTACACAGAGCCTTGAAGAGGCTCCAGCTGATAACAAGTTTGTTAGAGCCACTTCCTCATCAGGAACTGTGAAGAGTTGAATTTTTCAGAGAAGTTTCTCCTCGCTGCCATGCACACATTAGAATTTTAGAGCTTCAGGGCTTTTTTTCAAGATCGAATAAGGAATTCATGATCCAGATTACATCAGTCATTCTGGCCTTTACAAAAGGGATTTCTCTTCCCTGCAGAGAGGGATAGAGACTTATTCATAAATAACTAATAAAAGAACATGAAATAGTTAAGAAACCTGTTGCTCCATGACCTCATTTTTATGAGCTGAAAGAAGAGGACTGTCCAGTGGCAGAAAGTTTAGGTCAAGTGTGTTTCTTAAATTTTCCAGCTCAGCACCGACGTTTTATCTTTGCTTTTTAGTAGAGGAGTCCTCAAAGTGCAGTATATAACAGCCAGGGGTTCTTGGAAGAAGATAGGAAAACAGCTCCCACCCAAACTAATGTTGCTAAGAATCTCATACTTTATCTTAACAGCACTCATCAGAGTTTATGTTTGGGTCACTTGTTCTGGTTGCTGGCCACACCTGAGTTTATCTTGTTTAATCTCCAGCTTCTCTGGAAAGCCTTTTTGGGAGGGAGTAGAAGGGTACTTTGTCTTAAAGAACCAGGGTCATCTTCAGATTAGTTGAACCCTGCACTAACCACTGTCATTTCACAACCTGGTGAGTGTAGAGGGAGTCTTATGGACAGACTATACTTTGTACATTTGTGCTTCCTGTTACCTGCTTGCTTGAGAAAAACCTGGGAAAGGGAAGGCCATCACTGAATTAGACAGCAACGTTGCATGGAATGTAATCACCTACTGCGAGTAACCTTGACCTGCTGCAAAAGCTTTCTTTAAAGGCAAGCATGGCTTTATTTGGAAATTCAAGTTGAAAGGAGCCTTAGTCATTCTACTTGACTTGGACTGAGATTTAGGCATAATGAGGACAAAAATGGTGCCAATTTTGCTTTCTTTTCAGTGCTAAGCTGGAAGCTGTTTTCCTGCTGTCAGCAGAGAGCTTGGTATTGGCAAGGAGAAGAGGGCAGAGGCTGAGCTATCCATGCTTGGCTCCTTGAAGTAAAACTCCGGGGATGCAGAAGAAAGAGGCCTATGATTTAATCCTTTTCGCTAGCCTGAGTTCTTACTTAGATAGTATTCAGTGCGCCTTGTCTGGTAGCCTCTTGGATTATAGCAAATGTGTTTTGGTATTGGAATTGACCTCTCCTTTTCAGTCTTTCTTTGGAGATGTACCTAATCATACCACGTCTGAGCTCGGCTCTTGCCTAGGTGAAATCCCACCTCTTCTCTTATCCAAAACTCTGCCAACCAGCTGGTGATATTGCTGGTTGAAAAGTTCAAAGGTGCCATGAGAAAGCTTGAATTATTGATGCCATTTTCCTTCCATACACCTGTAATCATCTGCTGTTTGGGCACAGCCCAGACAGAATTGATGTTAGACTCCCCAGCTGGAGGCTTGCAAAGGTGCTGGAACAGACCTGAGGCTGTATGGAAACAAGGTACAGGAGAGTGAATATGTACATGTTAATATGACCTATGATACGCTGTACTGAGAAGCTCGCTGGAATCAGGACAGACGGCGTAGGTATGTTGAAAAAATTACTGTGAAAAATTATAAAGAAGGACCTTGAGGAATTTGTACAGATGAATGGAAAAGATAAACTGTTAAGAATTAAGTTCCAAGCATTTCCCTTTAAGATTAATGATTGTACCTTTTCCTCTGTACGAGTTGGGAGAAACCACTGTGTTTAGGGAAGATGAGGCTCGCTTCTCTACTGGTCTTACAATAACAGCGTGAGCTATCCACACTTTTTTTTGTCTGTACATTCATGCTGTATTTCTTAATAGCACTGAGGTTCTCCTTTCTCTAATATATTCTTATTTCTTCTAAAAAGCAAGAACAGAATAGGATTCTCTTTTTTCCTGTTGTGATTTCGATGAAGTTGGTATGGCAAGGGGAGTTGAAAAACTGATGAGAAGGACCTTTCACCTGCTCCAGTGTGTCCAGGAGGCAGATGGTCCAGGGCAGTTAATCAAAGCAGGTCTGATGTCAAAGGAATTGTTTATATAAGCAGTGATTCATTTTACCATTCCCAGTAATAACAGTGGTGTTACAAAGCAATCTGCTCTAACACCTTGTCTTAGAAGAATTGTGAACTCTAGATTTTCACATTCTAACCCAGATTCAGAGTATGGGGTCCTGTCTTTACAGAGAGCTAAACTGAAGTCCTGTGTATATGCTCCCTATGCATTTGGGCAGCAGTCTTGATTTTCCTCATCATCTCAGTATTTTGTTTTGTGGAAGGCTTTAGTTTTCCAGACACCTAGCAGTAGTGCATAAAAGCAGACCTTTTTTTTTTTTTTTTTTTTTTTTTTTTGTACTGCATTTGGATTGTAGGGAAGCAGTGTCAACTTTAAGCCCTCAGGAGGATAGAATATTAACAACTAGTCTAATTCACCTACCATTAATCTCAGTAACAAAACTCTATCTGCAGGATTTAGAGATCTAGGCCACTAGTATTGGTGTGCTAAGCAGGGAGGGTGGGCTGAATTAAGGTGACCAGTCACCTAAATATTATGGAGTACTGTTTAAAGACAGGTTTGAAAGATGAAGATTTTAGGTGAACTCTGTACTGTGCGATATACGTGTCCAAGATGTTTTGAATCGTGTCAGCTCTAGACCAGCATTAGCACTTCATTCAGACAAATGTGTAGAAGTGGTATTTTGGTCTGTCTAAAGCAGCAAGAGGTTGACTCATAAAATAAAAGATCTTTATAACTTGAAAGGATAGAAGTGGTATTTTCTGACAGGCTGAAAGGTCACACTAATCCTTTGGGCACTTTTACATCCATTATTTCCTGCCTATGATTAGAGAAAAGATAAAAGAGCTAAGCAATGATGATGAATACTTAGAATACTGAACGTTTTCTAGCCTGTCAGCTAATAATCACGCATTCAGGAGGAGTTGTGTGGGGATGCTGTTACACAGTTGAGTAGTATGTGCTCTTGAATTCTTGCTCAGTTTAGCCAGATCCTGGAAGGCTTTGACCATTGTTCATGGAGCACACCATTCCAAACCAGCGCCATCATGCTGAAAGAAAAGATGGAGTGAGGCAATTCCATTGACATGCACTGGGTCTATATTGAGAGTTTCTTTGGTGTACAAATGCTTGCTGGGATTTATGTAGTGTGTTTTTGCAGTACAGTTGTGCATCAACAAGAATCAGTTATAATAATTTGAACATCCTTTTGCTGTGGGCAACTAACATACACTATCCTAAAAAAAAATAAAATAAAGCCAGCCTTGTACAGATGCTGGTACTGCAGTATCTGTTCAGCTTGTACAGTCTGAGGTGGCTTTCTTGTTTGTTTTTGTTAACAATCAGTTGTGGTCTTTTCAATTCTACTCAGTGATACAGTGTTTACTCATGATTGTGTATTTTCAACCTGCAAGTCAGTATTGTTCATGTAGGTCCAGTTGTGCCTCTGGATACTAAGGAAACTGAGTTAACTTGTTACGGTTCATTCATTTGATGTAGATCATTAGATGTGTTCCTCTGTTCTTAAGCACAAAGAAGGTTATTGGAGAAGTGATAACTGAAATAAAATTATCATTCTTCTTAAACTACAGTGTGGTCAAACCTTTGTTAACTGTGGAAAATCGTAGCCATTTATTCAGTTGCCTGTATATGACTGGCCTCTTTCCTAATAAAAGAATAAAATAAGAGTCCTTCATGACAAAATAAAATATTGATTAACCTGGAAAAGGACAGTCAGTTTGTCACTCCTCAGCTGCACAGGTATGCTTCTGCAAACATTTGTTTGGTTCTATAGAAATGAGGTAACTTACTGCTCAGGAGGATCTAGCCTCTCTTTGTAGCTTATTTCACAGCAAACTGCACAATGTTTCCTTTCACAGGTGAATTGAGATAAACCCTCACATACTCCTGAACACTGGAGAAATGCCTCCTTCCCAATCCAAGACTAGGCAAAAAAAGGTTGGAAAAGAGAAAGGTTTGAATTGTGAAGAAAAGGCAAGCTACTCGGGAGATTCAAAGATCCACTGTGGGAGGCGGTGGGAAGGTACAAGTAAAGGCCAGCTGAAGGGCAGAGAATCATTGCCTGAACTAGGTAACACCCTTGAAGAGGACCCCTTAAAAAGCCAGAGGCTGGTGAGGCTTCAGGGAGGCAAAGAAAATGACCACAAAAAGTTATTCTGGGGGAAAAGAACTTACAAGAGAAAGGAGAAAAGAGAATCTGGTTTGAGGAGAAAACATGGAGAACAATTAGTGTCCAGGCTGGAGGGGAAAAAAGAAAAGGCCTGCAAGCAACAGGAAATGACATCGGGACAAGAAAGTGAGGACAGCAGTGACAAGGAGGGAGAGGCCACCACAAAGAGCAAGAAAAAGGGCACTAAAAAGAAAAGCAGAAATAGCCCTGCTGTTAGTGAAGAAGTCCCCAAGTCAGAGTCTGTAAAGTCAATTGCAGTGCAAAGTGCTGACGGCCCTCTTCAGAAACATGGCTTGCAGCAGAAGGCACGCAATGCCAGGTGCAGGGAAAAGCACAGTGAGGACCATGGCTTTAAGGAAGCTTCTGAGCACAGATCAGATTCTCAATCCCAAGGCAGTGTGGCACAGGGAAGAGGTGAGATAACTCGGAAGAAAAAAGTTGGAAAACATACCAGGATTATTGTCACTGAAAGTGCAGAAGAAAATATCCTGGAAACCTCAGATAATTCCTGCTCTGACTCTAGCAGTGAAAGCCATTTGACCCATAAGAAAAATGCAAAAGAGGCTGTAATGGACAGCACTGCAAGCAGTGAAGAGAACAGTAGTTCTTCAGAGGAAGATGGAATCTGTAAGAAAGAAGACATGCTCAAAGTTCCTCCTGTGACTGAAGAAAAAGGCTACAAGGAACCACTTGATGAAAGCAAGGAAGCATCTAATGAAACTGAAAGGGAGCAGGTGATTGCAGGTGGGAGGAATGAGTCTGAGGATGAAGGCACTGACTTTACAGGATTGGAGGCAAAGGAGAAAATGAAGGAAGATGACATGCCAAAACAACTAAAATCTGTTCTAGTTGAGAGCAGTGAGGAAGATAATGATGTAAGCATTTCAGGATTCCAACTTGAAAGTCCTAAGAACAGAGAAACTGTCAATAATCAAGTAGGCAAGAAAAATACGTTAGAAAATGATGAAGCTCAATCTATGTCAAAAGATGCATATGAGAATTCAGACAGCAGGGGAGAGAACAGCATTGAAGAGAGGAGCATTAACAAAGAAAAAGAAACTGCATCAAAACAGGCACTGCCTAGTGCTGTGAAAGCAAAAGTCCATGTTTGCCTTAGCAAAGTACTTCAAGGAACTGAACAGAAAGAGGGCGTCAGTGAAGAAGGCAGCATGCTGAAAGAAAGCCCTTTGCTCTCCAAGAAACAGGAGAAATCTGGGAGGAGTGAGACTGCAGAACAAGGTAAAGTGATAGGACATCTACAGAAGAACAGTTCTTCAGACTGTAACAAGCAGGAGTTTGCAGCAATGATGCTTACAAAGAAATGCTCTTCTCAATCCCAAATCCTTCTCAATCTGAAAAGCAAACATAAAAATGCTGAGACCAAACTATTAACAAGCTGTAAAACAAATCCTGTCCACATGGCTTTGGAAACCAACTCTGACCTGAAAATTGTTGAAAGCAGCTGTTCAAAACCCACAAGTCTAGAAACCCTCAGTATAGAGAAGGAATGCAACATAGCTCAGAGGTTTGGAGAGAAAAGATTAAATCTTTCAAATGCTTCAAGCTGCTCCACTATTATAAAAAAATCATCTGATAAACAGCTCCTTGGCAAGAAGAAGAAAGTTGGAAAAGTTGTTGGAAAAGTTAAACAGAGTTCAAGCCAGATTGTAGAGGTAAAAAAAGTGAAAGCGGAAGAAGTGGTTGCAGAGGCATCTTCTGAAGAAGAAAATGTGCATGAAGGGAAGGGATCCAAGTACTTGCACACCCATTCTGCTTTTAGAAAAGTCACCAGCTGGCTTGGTCAAAAACATACCAAGAAAGAAAGCCTGAAAGCTCGTCTTCTGAGCGTGGCACGTGCAATTGGTATTTCAAGATGGCTCTGGAAGAAATTTGGGAAGAGAAAGAGGAGCAGCAAACCTTCTGGGTTCAGAAGTAGAGTGGCAATCCAGATTGTAAGCACTGCTGGGTGGCTTGATCAGTCTGGCAGAGCCTTCCCTGGTACAGCCGGACAGCTGGGGGAGGCTGAGTTGAGTGGCAATGAATCCTCTCCTGCATTAGTGGAGGGCAAAGATGATCCTAAAATGGCAGAGGGAAAAGAATTGAGACACACTTATTTGCCTTCTGATGATTCCCCTCTTCATGGAAGCAGTTCCTTTCCATACTTACTTAGCTTGGATGAGGAAAAGAACAATGTTACTGATGCCAAGTTTGCTGTAGTATTCCCCAGAGTCCACAGCATAATTAAGGCAAGTAGCTCATTAGCTGGGGGCTCTGGGAATACTTATTTCCTAAAAAAACAGAGATCCCTATTGGGTAGAAAATCTGTGATGCCTGTCAAACAGGGTTGCAGATTCAAATGTCACCCTCCCACATCTTTGATGGATCAAAGCCCTCAGAAAAACAGTGAGCAGGGCTTCCTTCCACATCAAGAAGAGGATCCAATACATACATCAGATTATTCCAGTGAGGTGGATGTCAAAGAGGGTTTGGGTGTCCTCCAGGCTGCAGGGTCCGTAGTCACACCTGGTGTTCACTGGTCTCAGCAGCAAGCTCACAGATGTGATCCTGAAGCATGGCTGAACTCTGAATTGCTACTGCCACGACTAACCATTGAGAACCTAAGCAAATGGGCCATCTACAAGGACCCACATCTGGCCAACAGCCATGTTATGAAGGTCTACGAGGATCAGTGGGAGGCAGAAGACATTACTGACAATATGCGAGAGATGGAATTCCTGCAGAAACAGGTACAGCTGGTGTCTCCAGTATTGGAATGAAGCTGAACTTCTCCTGATTTTCAGTAATGTGTCTATGCATTTCAGGTGTACATGTGTGAAGACCCCTGTGGAGAAGTTGAGGAGATTGAAGATTTAACCAGACTGGAGTATGTGTTGTCAGTGGTATTCTGCAGCTAATTCAAGGTTGCGGGGACTTGCTTATTATTCTTCAAAGCTACTGTTGTGTCAACAACAGAAAGCACATTATAGATCCTTGGCTCTGGTGTGAGAAAATAGAATTAATTTGATGCGTACAATAGCTGAGTAACTGATTCTCCCCAGTAAGGCTAAATAAAAGGCTGAATTGCACTGTTTAAGTTTTGCACCTACGCTGAATCACATGGGAAAGAGCATGGCTGCAGAGAGGGCTGCTGACTGGTGTGTATAGTGTCTCCCAAAACTCTGCTGCACAGAGGGTGCTCATTCAACCTCTACAGTCATGCTCCAGAGAGAACAGCTCATCTTAGTTAGCAGATTGTCTTACTGATGCATCCAGGGAACTCTGCCTCTCCTGTTAAATGATACCCAGTTCTGAAATGGGTTCTTAAAACCCAAATCTATTTTACAGGTAGGGGAAATGAAGTGTACAGGCTGATGTGGCATTCATGGTGTTGCAGAGGGACAGAAATGGAAATTTGACATACTATTCTTATTGCATGAAGTGGGTGATAAATCAGGAAGACTTGCAGGATTAGAGGCACATTTCTATGTTTTTTGCCTACTGACACTGACATCCCACCCATGGCTTTAGCAACTCCCATTGCCTTCAGCTATGGCAAACTCTGGCCGTACATCTTTAGCAGCTTTTAAATCATGGGTTCACTGCTGTTGTTGAGAGAAAACCACCTAACACTGCTTCTCCCACATGTCCTGCACCTTCTTGCCACCTTGTTGAGATAAACAGGAGGCTGCATAAGGCTGTGTGCAAGGTGTGGTCACACAGAGATGGACAGGGTGGATGTTCTGAGCTTTGGATGCTCTATTCACGTATATTTAATCCTGGACACATTGGAATCACGTGAAGGCAATGAAGAGTTTCAGATCTCAGCCTCCTACAAATTCCTTGGGAGGGAACAACAGTTAATATTAACACATGCAAGTGAGGTTTATGGCTGACAAGTCCTTTCCTCTGTTTGTAGGGAAGTCTGTGAGAGCTCAGTTCTGCTGTGTCTGAAGAAGAGGTTCCATCGCAATCTTATTTATGTATGGATAGTGGTTTTTGGGGGCTTGGGGGTTTCGTTTGTTTGTTTTGTTTTTCAGTGCTCCTGCATTCTGAGCAATGAGCTTTAAGAGAAAAGAATTACTATCATTCCCTCAAACTTTAATAATGCACTAAGGATCTCAAGAGCTAATTCATTACTTGGAACAATGATAAGAAGGACACTCGTGCTGCTTTTGCTCAGAAAATGGGTAGCATGAAATATTTGTGATAAAATCTGAAAGTCTCCGAGTTTCTCTTTAATTTCGCTACTTGTTGCTAATATCTGGGTTCGGTTTTAGCCTGAGCTGCTCCTAGTGAAACTCTCCTGTCTTAGCAAAGCAGTTCTAAGTAAAAATTGTGGATCTTGGGAAGGGTTTCTGCAACATTTTAGTGTTACAGTCCAGAGGTACTTCTAAATGGCTAATTGTTCTCTTCTTCATTTACTGGTTCAGGTGTTCAAACCTGTGCCTGTAATGTCATAAGAAGCTTGGGGAATAGACAGTGACCAGTGAAGATGACAACAGACCAGTGAACGCCCACTTATCCCAAAATATTAATGATAGACCTTTGGAAATGACCACTGAAAAATTGTGCTATGCCCTGAATAAGCTGACAGTAGAGCCAGAATAGACAGTATTCCTTAAAAGATTCTTTTAATCTTTGTATAAATATGTGTTCAATTGCATTCCTCATTCCAAAAATGCTAAGAATCCACAAGTTGTTTTTCCCTTTCTTATTTTTGTCCTAGACTTACATTGGACAAATTTTGATTTCTGTGAATCCTTTCAAAGACCTCAGTATCTACTCTGAAGATGTGGCTGCCCAGTACCACCAAGGGACTTCCTCAAAAAATGCCCCGTATGTTTCTCTTTCTCAAATAACTCGCTATGTTTTGTTCCATTTGGGCTCCAGAAAGTATTTTATTTTCCTCCAGTTGTCTGATAGAACAGGATGAATGCCATAGAAATTGACCAATCCATTTGGCAAAGCTGTAGTTGCTTGGACTAACGCTGCAGAGCCAAATTGTTTAGGACCAGTTTCTTCAGTATTGTTTGAAGGTCCTGAATTCAGTGCCTGCTGGGACTCTACCTGAGGGGTTCTGGCTGTATGCACTGCTAACACTGGTACAGCCCTACTGGAGCCATCAATGGAGGTGGGTTCCTATGGTATGGTATGGCATGGCATGGCTGCTGTCCCTTCCATTAAACATCATGACACAGAGCATTACTCGGGTTAGGCTGAAGAGGACCTGGAGGAACCTGAACCTTGCAATAGCTTGTAACAATGCTTTTTACCTGATGTCAGCAAAGAACAAAGCTCTGATATCCCTGTTTCTTCAAATTTCTCACATCAAGATACTGGCCCCTCTCTAATGCGGATCACTGATGAGTACTGTTTTGGTGTTGTATTTGTGAGGTAGAAATGTGAACTCAGTTAAACGGGTTTTTCTTTCTGAACATCTAGACACATCTTTGCTATAGCAGAAATGG
Source organism: Pedionomus torquatus (assembly GCA_013398155.1). Taxonomy (NCBI): domain Eukaryota; kingdom Metazoa; phylum Chordata; class Aves; order Charadriiformes; family Pedionomidae; genus Pedionomus; species Pedionomus torquatus. The sequence goes on along the minus strand of VZRU01009867.1, from coordinate 9,707 downwards.
CCTACACGCTGTCTCAGTCATCAGAGCAAGAGCAGTGTGTCATCATCAGGTAGGAAATAAGGATACTTTTTTGAAGGCTTGTTAATTTCTTTAGGTAAAACTTTAATCTTTGTATTTCACTGTCCTTAAGTTATCATTCTGGCTCTTACGTGTAGGCTGACAGTAGAGAACATGAATAAGATGCATTTTTATTTCACTCTGTGCAAATAGCTGAATTTATGTTAGTTCAGAGGAATGGAAGAGAAGGCATTTGAGGATCCAAAGTAGAATCTTATTGGGACCTATATTGTCAGGTTGTCTCACTTTTTCAAACAATACATGATAAATCTTCATTTGCTGTAAACCAGTACAACTCCGCTAATTTACTGTAACAGGTTCTCTGATATGTCTAAATTAGGTAATTGTGCTTTTATGCCCATTACTTTACCTTTTGTTCCTCCAGTGGACACAGCGGATCGGGTAAAACAGAAGCTGCCAAAGCAATTGTGCGATACCTGACCATGCTGTACCAGGGGTCAGACAGCCGCAGGATCAGACAGGTAAGAAGCAGCTGAGATATTCGCTTTATGCTGTGGTAGTTAGGCAAGGAGTAGAAGCCAAAGACAGGCTAAAGAGGCTGCATTGTTTATGTTATGTCTTTGTTCCCGTTTAACTCAGCTGAACTTTGGATGGTTTGTGGTTCAAGGTGAAGCTCCGGTAAAGACATGAGTTTATTCTGTATTTTAGTATCTGGGAGCCCTGATGCTGTATCCATTTGAACAGAGAAGTGATACTTGCATTAGAGATCATAGCAGTGCCTGGGAGGTGAATGTGAACAAACACAAGACAGAAGTAGTGAAAGATCATAGCAGTGAAGGTAAAGAGCTCATAGAGTAACTCACCAATGGCTAGAGGTAATGAAGAAAGTGAAGAAAGAATTATTTCAGTGAAGTCCCATTTTTCTTGGCTTTTCAGGCTAACAGTTACTTAAGTGCTTCTTGGTTTTAAAAGCCTGTGATTGCTATTGAAGTGTTTTCTTTCTCTGTTTTTTCAAGCCCTGCAATGTCCTACCCATCCTGGAGAGTTTTGGGAATGCCAGAACCATCCTCAATGATAATTCAAGCCGTTTTGGAAAGCTTCTGAATGTCTACCTGCAACAGTGAGTTAAAGAAACATCTTGGGATGCTGTCCTCCCCAGTTGTCAAAGGGTACTTGAGTGGGGAAAGGTCTAGCAGTGCCTCTGGCTTTTGCAATAGCCCTCCCTCCCCTATGCTTTTGTTATCATCAGGATAGAAAGAGGATGAGTTTTCACCCCTATTTTGCTTTTAGATTTCCTCCATGAAAGAATAGATTTTCACCTCTCAAGATGGGTGATACATTAAAAACATAAAAAAGGCTGAACTTGGCTGCACCAAGGAGCCATCTAATACAGAGTTGTGTCTCCAACACTGGCCACAAAGCATTCACTGAAGCAACATTAAGAACAGGCAAAGTATATATATATGTTTTCCTCTAACACTGTTAGCTCTTAACCATTTGCCGCAGCTCTGGAGCTTTTCCGAGACTCTTGTGGTTTTCCAGTTTCCTCTTGGACTCTAGAAGCTTCATGCCTCTGCAGCAGTCTTTGGCAAGTGTTCTACAGGACTAACCAGTTCTGTGAAAAGCACTTTTTTGTTGTTGTTGTTTTGAACTTGCCTCCATTCTAATTTCTGCTTTCTTTTTTTCTCTCCCCCCCCCATATATATTTTCTTTTCTATTTTCACTGTTCCCAAGCTATTTTCATATCTGTCTATTGTAACATGTCTGTCTATTGTATTGTCTGTCTATTTTTTACTGTCTATTGTAACCCCAAGGTCTCAGTCCTAAGCAGCAATGGTTAACTCAGAGCCTGTCAGTTTATATGTGAAGCAGGGATTACTTTGGCCTGTGTGCGTCACTTTACATGTATATACAGTGACTTACAGTAGGGATATTCTGACATATGAAATGAGTGGGTAAGGTCAGACAGGGAAATGGTAATGTAACAGCTGTGGCTAAAGGGAAGAGTCCTGGACTACTTTCAGGACATATCCTGCCAGGATTATTCAAATCCAAGCTTCTTTGTGCTCTGGAGGCTGTTCAGAACACAAACTTGAATCTCTGTGTTTCACAGCTCCTTTTTCTGTAATAATCTGATACAAAACAGTGCTGGAAAGCTTCAAAATTCAGACCGAGTTTGTCAGGTCATACCCTTGTTTCTCAGCAACAGCTCCATCTGCTAAACCCTCAGAGAAATGTGTCTGCAGAAAACCTGTCACTAGCTTCTGACAGCATCTGTTGTTGTCTTATGCTCAGTGGCATCGTGGTGGGAACATCCATCTCCCAGTACCTGCTGGAGAAGTCTCGTGTGGTATTTCAGGTGAGGATCAATGATCCCCTCTCTCCCTTATTCATATTTAATCTTAAGTTTACTGTTAAATAACAGGAAAGGGAGTAAGTATGAGAATTGCCTCTCATTTCTTCTGTTAGCAAGAAATAATGTCTCACCACAAGGTGATCACTTACTTTATCTGATTAAAATAAGAGATTGCTCTGACTTACACAGGTTGAATTAAGCGACGTATTAGAGATTACTGGAAGTTAAATCTTTCCTCAATTAATTTTTCTTAATGTCTGGAGTGTGGAAAAGGTCAGGTATTGGAGCCATGTGAAAAAGACTGCATTCAAATCAAATGCTCTTAAGGTGTCAGTGAAAAACCCTGAAAACTTTTCAAATGAAACAGTTCTTGGGTGGCTTCTGGCCTTATCTTTCTGACCTCAGAATTTGTGTCTTGCTGTTCATGGCAGCATGTATTCTGTAGGGTTTTAGAACTGGATGTGAGTCAACTCTATGAATTGTCCCCCTGCCAGGCCCATGGTGAGAGGAACTACCATGTGTTTTATGAGCTACTGGCTGGGCTGCCTGTGGAGCAGAAAGAGGAGTTATACTTACAAGAGGCAGAGTCTTACTTTTACCTGAATCAGGTGAGTGAGGCGAGGATGCTCTGCAGCAGCTGATAAGAGTAAAATGGCCAAGACACCACTTCTGTTTGGTCAGTGAGGCACGTGATAACTTTGCTTCCCTTCTGATGTGTCCTTCACAGAACTATGCTCAAGTCTGCTCTGTTCCTTCTCACACCTGACCTAAGAAAGGCTACCTTTATCTCCTATGTGATCTTTTTCTCACCATTTAGGCCCCCAGTGCTCCTAAACAAAGCCTTTTTAAAAAGGAGTCATTGTGTAGGCCCATGGCTCCACCATGTGGTGAGGAAATAATTTTCTTGTTGCCTTTCCTTGCATTTGCAATTTATTGTGGGACTGAAAAGAGTAGAGGATACATCTTTCTACCTTTTGCAAATTTTTTGCTTCATTAACTGAGTCAGTGGGTGGAAATTTTAAGCCCCTGAAAGGTACTACTGATTACAATCCTTTTAAATTGGAAAATTGTTTGCCAAACTTATGGCAAGCCATGACCTTGGAGCACAGTATCTTTTGTTTAAGAATGTTTTTCATACTAAAGGAGTTCACAAGCAATAGCAAGATATCTTTCTTATTTTAGTTGTGTGGATCAGCTTTCCCAGGTGGGTGAACTCTTTACAGCAGCTGTGATCATGTGAGGAATCCTTGAGGAATGATTGCTATCATCTTTCCTTCAGGCAAGGAATGGACAAGTACCACTAATAGATGAAGGATGGAGGACAATTAAGGGTGTACCACTCAATGGGGTTATGTTCCCATTTGGCAAAGTATCTGTACTGTAAACTAAACCCTTCAAGGTGATAGTTAACAGGAGTATCCCAGCCTACTGCAGAGAAGAAAAGGGAAAAAGATAAGATCATGAATAAAGAAGTTAACAGAGACTCACAAAATCTCTCTTGGATCTTGGTCTTAGCAAGAAGAAACCCAAGGGCTGCCTGGACCTCATTCTTGTCCTCATCTGAATCTGATGATCAGCTGGAAACCTTTGTCAAAGAATGCCCTTGTACACAAACAGGTTGTATGGACCCCCTTGACTTATGATTTTGTGAACTTTAAGGTCACAGGCAGTTAAGAGTGTCCTCTTGCAGAGAAAATCACAAGAAGAGGAAGAGTGGTATGCCCAAGTTCTAGGGAAGCTCTGTGGTAGAGGTGAGCGAAACTGTAACCCAGCATGGCTCTCTAGGTGCATAGAAACCCATTTGTTTTGATGCATTGGGTTCTGGTACCATTTGGGCCAGCAACTCTGACATGACTTCAAGTAAGTCATGTAGCTTCTGGCATCCCTTCTTCTCTCAAGCTTCAGTCCAGCAGTGGGCAAGGGGTAGCTGGGGTAGCTGTATTGAAACCATAATAAAAACTTACCAAGTGTAGGCAAGAGAGATGTTACTGTCAAAAAATCCAGAGAGAAAAGAGGCTGATCTGTCATGAATACTGAGCTCCCACTAGTGGTGTCTTTGGCCTTTTTATTTCAGATTCTTCCAGTCCTTAAAATATTGAACCCCTCCTCTGAAGGTTGCTGCTGGTAGCTCATCTTTAACCTGGGGCAAAAGGGGCTGACCACAATTATCTGTCCCTGTTCTCTCAGGGCAGAGCATGTGATGTCCTGGGGAAGGAAGACAGTCAGGACTTTCTGGTCTTGGTGCAAGCTCTGGAAGGAATCAGCCTCTCGTCCGATCAGCTGACCTCTACCTGGGCTGTCCTGGCTGCCATTCTGCAGCTGGGGAATATCTGCTTTACCTCCTATGAGGTACACTAACCCTTGGCAGCTTGGGAATGGGCTATTTGTGCTAAATATTGCACTTATACCATGTCATGGGACCAGGCATGCTATTCTTGACTGAAGATGATCCTTTGAAGACTATTCTGTTCTTTTGATATTATGCTCTAGACTGACCTAGGTGGGGACAGAAGATGTGGGGCAAGCAAAGGTCATTAGAACTTGGGTGGCTCTTTGAGGAGCCAAGATGAACCTTGATGCTGGTGTTTTGGCCAGTGTAGCTGAGGTGCCATTGAGAATGTTAATACTTGTAGAACCTAGTATCCTATCCGCAGCTGAATCTGTTATTCTCCATTATTTAGAAAGAATCCTATGAACATGCAGCCATCGCCAGTGACACTGAGATTCAGATTGTGGCCAATTTGTTGCGTGTCTCGGCAGATTACTTGCAGAGCGCTGTCACACACCGTGTCACCGTGAGTACCTTTTTGGCAATTTCTCATTCATCCTGAAACACGGAATGCCCTAGCCCAGTGCTTTGTCAGCAGAAGGGCCACCACCTTAGAAGACCCAAAATCTGAGAGGTAAGAGCAAGAGTAAAATGGTTCCTGTGCTGGATGGAGATGGGCTGAACTGCTCAAGGCAGCTCTGCAAAGATGGCAGGACTCATGTCTAGGAGGGCTTTTTCTGACATGAGGTGATTTAGGCTTAACACGTTGGCATGCTGACTCCCACCCTGATATGTGACATCAAAATTCTGCTTTTATGTTTTCCTTTGATACCTGGGTAAATTGTCAGGCCACCGAGAAAAAAAAATCAATTTATTAATGTGTCTGACCTCCTTGCAGATATAAAACAATGTGAGTATTTGTGAGATAAAAGTAAATTCCAGCTTTTCATGTATCCAGGTGACATCCTATGATCGGATCTTCACCCCTCTGTCTGTAGAAGGAGCCATTGATGCCAGGTAACTGGTATGGTTGTTGTCTGGGCTGGTGAGATGCACCCAAAGGTGCTGTCTTTGCAGTAACTGATTTTACTCCTCTCTCCTACTCAGGGACTCCATTGCCAAGACTCTGTATTACCTGCTCTTTGAGTGGCTGCTGCTGAGAATCAATGAGTGGTTGGCTCCCTGGGAGTCGGACTGTGCTGTGGGCATTGTAGACATACATGGCTTTGAGGTTGCTTTTCCTGTTTCTTATAACTCTGTCTGGGCTGCAAGGACATGTGCTGATCCTCCTTAGTCACTACCAGAAATGGGAAGATGTCTGTTGGATGCTTATGTGGATGGGGGTGTGCATGCATCTAGCAGCAGATCTCTTCTCAGTGCTCCTTCATAGCTTGTCTTGCCTCTTGCTGTTCAGCCTTGTCAATAAACCAGACTGAGAGTTTGAAAACCAGTCATAAGATGACTTTAATTTCTCAGGTTCATTCATACTTACTGGTCAGAACAAGTTGCCTGAACCAGCAGCTCTTTTCAGCCCAGCAGTGCATTGTTCACAAGAAGACACGGCCTCCTGGAAGTGCTGTGAGTGGAAGTGATGGTGCCTTCTTGTCTTTGCAGGATCTAGGTGTGAACAGCTTAGAGCAGCTCTGCATCAACTTTGCCAATGAGCATCTCCAGCATTTTTTCAGTCAGACTGTCATTGCCCAGGAAGAGGTAAATGCAGCAAGTGGAAGGCAGCCCCATATGGAATAAACTAAGGCAGCCTCAGCTGGAGAGTATCTTTAGCAGGGAAGCAGGAAGCTGAAGAAAACAGGCCTATTTAGCAGTACTCATGGAATCCTAGTCCAAAGAGCTGGCTGTTTAGTATCTTTTAATAATTCTGTACTAAGTTAAGGGAAGGGGAATTTGTCAGTGCATTGCTTCCTTTTATGGATGTTACAATGAGCTGGTCAGGTCAAGGACCCCGGACCTCAGCTGATACTTTTCAAGCCTGTGTGTTAGATTCATTATAGCATTTCATATAGCACTCGTGTCCTGGACATGAAAGTGCATTTATCAGACTTGTTGCCTTTTACAGTTCACTTTATCACTCTGCTTAGCAGCCTTCCTCTCTTAAATTAGGAAAATCATTAGTGGCTTTAGAAGAAGTTTCATAAGACAAAATCAGATAATTCTTGGCAAGTTTCTAACAGCAGTGAAACACTAACATCCTGATAAACAAACCAAATCCCTCTGTTAACTTCCTCCACTTAGTCTTGTTTGCATGGCTGGATTTGACTGGTTGGTCTTTAACATGCAGGAGGAATACAGACAAGAGCAGTTAGATTGGATTCCTATTTCCAAGATGTACAGTGAGTCATGCCTAGCTTTCATTGCTGCAAAACCCCATGGTATCTTGCGTATCCTGGATGACCAGACTTCACTGACTCAGGTGAGAAGCCCTTATCCTCTTACGTGATCTCTTTCACGGGATGTTTATGGTGAGGCTGTTACACAGACTGAACAGGGACTGTTTTCGCACAAGTGTAGATGCTTTTGCCTTCAGTTCAACATTCAGCCTACTGGATAAGTTGCAGCAGCATAAAACACGTTTGTCATCTCCTTTACAGGCCACTGATCATACTTTCCTCCAGAAGTGTCATTATCATCATGGAGACAGCCCTTGGTATGTCAAGCCCAAGTTACCTTTGCCAGTCTTCACCGTGAAGCACTATGCAGGCCCTGTCACCTATCAGGTGAGCTGGCTTGGATCAATAGGCCAACTTGGAAACATGCTGTGGGTATCCTGATAGACCAGCTCTGAGTCCTGGAAACAAAGCCCTCTCTTGGTAACTGCACTTCCTGTAGAGCATCCATTTATCAGAAACATGGAGATTCTTATTAGGAGAGGCAACTAAGCTGCCTCTGGGTAGAAGCAAAGTAGGCAATGGCCTCAGCTACACAACAGCCTGCATTGCTTGTCTCGGAGCCCTGGAAACCCAGGCAAGCTGTTGCTGCTGAAAGTAAGTGAGGGGTCAAAACCTGCTGGGTAATCTGAAGGGGAAAAGGAGCAATCTCTCCTAGAAGCAGTTGTCATTGTCCCCTCCTCTCCTGGTGGCAGCAAGAACAGCGAGCTTCAATCTCTAGGGTTTTCCTCTTGTTCTACTTTCCAGCTGTCTGCCCCAAGTCAAGGCGCATTTAAGAGGGGTGTTCGTCTGTCTGGTGGTCTTGCATGGTGTATTAAATCAGACTTTGCCTTTGCAGGTCCACAAGTTTCTTAATAAAAACCGTGACCAGCTGCGTCCAGAGGTGCTGGATATCTTCTCTCAGAGCCACCTCAAGGTACTGTAGTGGTTCAGGAGGAAGATCTTTATTGCAGACACTTAACAAGGCACTCATTGCTTTCATGTGAGAAGCAGAAGGATATTGGTCAGGTGTCAGGAGAACCTGGAGAAACTGAGTTTTGTTCTACTGAAGGACACTTGGAAATTAAGAAACTCAGCTTTGCTTGCAATTGATGCATTTTATATGTAAACCACACAGACTGCCTGAGGATGCAGCTGGGTTCCTGGCACTTCTAGGGGCAAGGGAAAATGATCCTCCACCCAGTTTCAGGTAGAAGAGATTGTTCTTTCCATGTAATTCAGGCATTTCTTTGTTTTTCTAGGTGGTGTCTCATATTTTCCAGAAGGCTAAGGCTGCCTATAGTCAACAAAGGGAGCTGGGGGCCAGAAGTGCAGGTCTCAAGCCTCAAGCCTTCACACTGGTATCCAAATTCCAGCAGTCTTTGCAGGACCTCACAGCCAAGCTGAGAAGGTGAGAGATACTGTTCTGGTGCCATCCCTGTGCTGGGCTGATTACTGTACCCAGAATTGTGCGAAATCTTCCCAGGTCAGCACAAAGAGGAGGATGGTCAAAGGTTTTTCCTTCTGTTTTACAGGAGCCATGCCTTCTTCATTCGGTGTTTCACCCCTAATCCCAAAAAGGTAGGACAGCACCCTGAGCTCCTTAAGGAGTCCCTCAGTTCCTTGAAGTCCAGTCCTTTCCAGTGGCTCTCCTTTTGCAGTTGGGGCTTGGACTTCTTTGCTTTATTTGATAGCTTGAAACTTTTCTTCCCCTTTGTCTCTCACCCTTCCCTTGGCCATGTGAGTGGACTGTGTGCTAGAGGAGCCGGTGTCAGTTGGACACTGAAGACTGTGTTGGGTTTTGTGTCCCATTGCCCATAGATTGTGGCAAGATCTAATCCAAGGGCAAGACAATAGAAATAGATCCTTCCTAAATTCTGCCTTCTGTCTCCTTTCTTTTCTTCTTTATTTCTTGTTTTACAATTTTCTTCTGCCTTATATTCACAGATGTCAAATATCTTTGATGTGGAGTATGTCACTTGTCAGCTGCGACATTCTGGCATCCTGGAGGCTATCCACATTCAAAAGGAGGGATACCCAGTCCGTCTTCCATTCCGGAACTTCCTATCCAGGTACAGTGTTTTACTGGCTTGGGATTCCCCAGCCACTCAAAACCTGGATCAACTTGTCAGCATGTTGTGATTTGTTCTCCAAGGACTCCGATTATAGCCCTGACTTCTCATCTTCCAGGTATGGCCTCCTGGCTGGGCAAAGGCACAACTGCTTGGAGGAGAGAGAAAGCTGCGTGGCTGTGCTCTCTTGTGTGGTGGGGAACCCCTCAGATCTCTACCAGATTGGAGTAACAAAGGTGATACCTATAGAGAATCTGCTCTTAATTGCACAGTCCCAGCCATCTGTCCACTGGATTTCAATGGACAGAGAGCAGCTCGGCTCTGCCCAAAGAGGAAGAGCATGGCATGTCTTCATTTCCTTTTGCTTTGCCTCTTTTCTCAAGTAAGAAGGAGGGATTTTTAGCATTTCAGATAAGAACCAGTAGACTTTTGGCTCCAGGCATGGCCAGCTCCTTTGTCTACCTAGCATTCTTTGATGGAAATCTGGGCTCCTGCCTTTCCTGCCCACTAATCTTCATCCCTCCCTGGTTCCCTGACCTCCACAAACACATCCATCTCTGTCACCTGCCTCTTGCCCTCCACAGTTGTCCTGGTTTTCTGGGAGGGACAGG
>VZRU01009865.1:10429-43506 GCA_013398155.1 Pedionomus torquatus | reverse complement strand
CACCCCACGGCAACCTATTTTCCTATCACGTCGCCCCCTCCCCATACCGAGCCGGGGCAGTTCTTCAGACAACCTGGGATATGGATTCGCTGACAAGAAACGCTGAGCTCTGTTGAATGACCCCTGCTAAGCTCCCGACCAAATTCAAGCTGTGCACTACATCAAAGTCCGAAACTTCACTTAAAAAGAAAATAAAAAAAGAGGTTAAAAAAAGAACTTCAGCAGAGAATGAGGTTTGGGGGGTTATTTTGTTTCGTTTTGTGGTTTTGGTTTTCCTTTTTTTTTTTTTTCCTTCTTTCTGTTGTGGGAGAGGGCATGAGGCAAGAGTCCTGGTTCTGAAGTACACGACAGCAAACTTCCAACATGAAGAGATTGTCGAGGGGAGAGACATTGGTGTGTTGTATTGCTCCGCTTTCCCTCCTCCCCCCACCTAGTCCCCTGCCCTGGACACCCTGCAGAGTGAGAATACAATGAAACTGGTTTGTATTTATAGATATTTTACAAGGTTAAATAAGAACAACAATAATAATAAAAAATTGAACACTAAAATGAACAGGTTGGTTGGTTTGTTTGTGGTTTTTTTTTTTTTCCTCTTTTTAATTTTCTTTCCAAATGTGACCAGTGTTGCTGAGCAAGACTCAAATTACTGGTGATTTTTCCTGTGCAGCTGGCTGCTTGGTACCGGTTCAGGTGGAGTTGGAGGCTGATGCTGTAGCTACACTATTGGTCTGAACTCGTTCTCCTGCGTTAACATCTGCAAATGACAGGTGAGAGGAAGGAAGAGAAAAACAACCAGCATTACCTCCAAAATACAGGCATGTTTGGAACAATAGTTACGACATTCTCCACACAGGGAAACCCCGCAAATCCCACCGAGGTGCTGTTGGGTCAGGATGCTCTCCTGACTTCAGGGGGTGCAAATGGAACAGTGTGGTCTGAGGAGAGGGTGGGAAGATGGTCTTTAAGCAGGACAAACGAGGGCTGAGGCCTGCAGGCTGGCACGCCAACACCCAGCTGGGCTCTAGCCGATTTTGCAGGACGTAACATTGCTGGCGCAGCAGTGAGTCGCCCACGTTACATTCCAGTAGCTCGAATTGCAAGACAAGGCCCACTAGAATCACCAAAGCCAATGTATCAAGTATCTGTGGCTGCCACAAGGTTCCCTGTTGGTGCTAAAGTTTCATATTGTTGAGCCTGCTTGTAACAAAGGCATCTGTTAATTGTGAGAATGAGCGCAGACAACGAAGGCGATGAGCCTGCTTCCCTGGCAGAAACAGCTTGTGTGTTCATGTGTAATTCATGCACTTGTTGCCTCAGAAAACGTCTTTCAAGTCTGCTGCTTTATTCTGTGTTGCTCAACCAAAGTTGGATCTGTCACCCTCTGAACTGCTGAAGCAGATTAACATCCCGGCCTGAAGCCAGTAACGAGGTTTACACAAGCATACAACATTTTCAGGGGACCAAGTCTCTGCAGGAAACAGTCTCCAACACCTTCTCTTCTCTGAGAAGGACACTGCTCCGCAGAGAGACAAGTCACGGGATCATGGGCACACGTCGAAGTGCATTCCCTGAAAACATGGGGTTTGAGAAGAAATACCAGAAGAAAATTCCCTGTAACTGTGTTTTCATAGGCCACATGCATCATGAGGTGTTTTCTCTAAAAAAAGAATTGTTCTTAGCTTCAGAAGAGTTGGTAGGGAAAATTGAAAAAAAAAAAACCCAACCAAGAACACATTGACTTCATCTTGCACCATCCTATGAAGTATCTAGTTAGCAGAGTCACAAAAAGGAAAGTGGAAGAATGGTTAAAAACCGAAAATACTCAACACAATAAATACAGGATATTTAGCAATATTAAAGAGATATTAAGTGAGGTTTTCTACAGGAGACCGTTGTGCATTTCTTCCACTTGATGTAAGTAAGGTTAACTGCAAAGCTATCAATACTGCAACAGGAAAAAAGCCATACTTATTATCTCAGTACAGAAGAGGGCAGACTGGACAAACAGTGCATGCAAAAGACATAGGGGAAAAGGGCTTATAAAAAGAAAGACCAGCTTTACTGACCTCAGAACAGCATGACTAGCATAAATAACAGACACAACAAAACACAACTGGTGGGCAATGGGGGTGCAGGAATACTTCTCCAGCACAGGAGAGCTCGTGAGGGAATGCAGCTGGGCAATGCTCTACAGTCACCTGTTAACCAAACCCTTCTCCCTCTAACACATGGCCCTGACCCGAACTGGATGTGCAGCCATGAGCAAAGGCAATGAAATGAATAAGCCTAGAGACAGCTAGCATTTGCTGAGCAACAAATTAAGAAACATACACAGGCAACAGAAATAGGAAATCAAACAAACAGCAGCATCCAGGAATACAAGGGACAAGTGGGAAGAGAGGATGATACCTATTAGAAATGCTGTGAGGAGCGTGTGGGAAGGAAGGGGAATCCTCCTGTGGGCAGAGGATGCCAGACTACCACTCTGAAAGTCTCCTCTTCCCTTTCCTCTTACCCCAAATTAGTGACAACCCCTTCTTCGAGAAAGAAGGATCACCATCATTAAAAAAAAAAAACCCAAACCAAACAGAAAAAAACACTCATGCAGTTAAAGCACCAAAGCAGCATGACGACAGTACCACTGTTATTTGGAAAGCTGCCCTTACACCCGAGAGACGCCCTCCTACGTGGAGAGTTACCCAAATCCCACATGCATGCAGACCAATGATGGTCTCAGAAGTCAAAAGTGACCTGGCCAGACAGGTAATAGTTTCTACACCTTACACGCTCACTGTGCCTGTTTTAGATTGATTTTCAGGTATGGATAAACTCCAGTTAATGCAACATCTGTCGTGCCTGATGCAAGCAATCCAGCTGGAGTCTGTATTGTTGGCAGAAGATTTCTCTGTATGTGTGAAAAAAGCCCTTGTATTTCATTTGCTGAAATGAATTGTGCCTTTTGATCACCTATTCCTGAAGACAGCAGAGGCTGAAATCATTATCATTACATTGCTAATGAGCAGAGATAAAGAAAGAAGAGAAGGGGATGGAGCTAGTTCATGTAACATATGCTCCTTTTCTATCATCACTCTAATGGGGGAGTTCCTGAGAAATATACATGCCACATGTTAAAAAGAAAATAAACCCAGTGATGCAGCCCAAGACCTTTTACGTGGGGCTTTTCACAACTGCATATGGAAGCCTACCCAGGCTGGGACAGAGTGTAGAGCCTGCTTAAGGCTGTACTGGCTCCAAACCTGCAAGAAAATGCAGTATTTAGACCTTTCAATTTGTTCTTTGATTACACATTGACAGGATGTTCGGGGAACAAAGAGTGGCTTGTTCCAACATCTCTTTGCTGAAGCTCAAGCAAACGAGCACAACTGGAGTATGAGGGTTTCTGGACATTCACTTACTACTCCTCACCATGAGAAATCAGTATTTGAACATAAAGGAAGAAAATCTACGTCTTCAGCAATGTTGTCAAAACACCTGCTTTGCGAAGCAGTGGCCTGTGCCACTGTGGAAGCCCTGATGGAAAGCGAAGCTAGGAACTGGTGTGCAGCTTTCTGGTATGGGACAGACAACCACACCACAGACTGCAGCTTGAGGTCAGGGGAGCCTCTCTGCTATAAACTACCCACTTGACACCCCTGCCTGCGTGGGCAAAGAAACCAGATAAGGGCTTAAGTGTCAACCACCTCTGAAACTTCTTCCAAATAGAGAACAAAAGTACTTCTCAACAATATAGAGCACCTCCTCCAATTCAGCTTTTCCCTGTGAGGGATGCTTCAGCTTTCTTGGAGGGCACATGACACTCCTTAGAAACCTTCCAGAAAGGAAGGATGGGGCTACAATTCAGAGAAAGATAGAGATGCCAACTAAGTCTGAGAAAGCCCATTAACACTAATGACAGCATTAGCTGGTTGGATTTGTAATGCTGACAGTCTGTGCTGCTCATCTGCAAAGATACGGAAACAATCCTACCAGCAGTCTGGAAGTCCTCACAAGACATCTGAGGTGGCATGTGGAAGGAGGGGAAAAACCCTTTTTTTCTTATTGCACCTGCCTATGAACGTAGAAATCCAGGGCTCAGAGCAAAATTGGTGAGCCTGAAACATGCAAGTTTTACTCTTCTAACTGTCATGGACTCATCCCTATGCTGACCTTGCAGAAGCCTGAGCAAATCGCTTGCCCTTCTTCTCCCGTTTAAGGAATTAAGGTTCTCCAGAGTTCCTTCACTGGGAATATGGTACATACACTAAATCTTATTTTATGGAGCACCGTGGTCTTTTTCTACTGCCACACATTGGCAGGTAACTCCAGCTGTAATCTGTTTTGTTGCTGAAAGTTCAGGCACACCATTGCATTTGGGATTACACGGGATCAACACAGCAGGATGTCGAAGACGATGACCCAAGTATCCCTGCTGGCACAACTCCTCTGCAGACAGTAATTATGTTCTTCTGCTCTTCTCATCTTAATGCTGACTAACAGAGAGGTAACTACTGCTGCTGGCTGATCCAGGAAGAAAAACATGTAGTCGCACAAGCAGACAGGCTTTCAGCTGGGTGTGCATGCTCCTCCTCCTCGGGCTAGATCAAGTCAGTATCCACATGTATAAAGCTGCACTGGCGTTTTTAATCAATGGCCAGCAAAATTCTAGCCAGCACAGAAAGTTAGCACACCGTTTCAAGCAGGGGCAAATAAGTCCAATTTTCCTTTTCCTCCACTTTGACCCAGATGTGCCACTAATGTCACAGAGAATTTCCCATAACCATTTAGGTGAATTTGCTAATGCTGGTGCGGCAGCAAGGCTTCCCACTGCCACTGCCAAGCAAAGTTCCATTAGTACAGCCAGTTTAGCATTACATCTCAAGAGAAGAGGAAACTTACAAATACAATCTTTTAACACTCAAAAAATACCTACACTAATTTCCCTGCCCTTAAGATCATGATCCCAGGATTGCTGTTGCATCGGGCTGTTGAAATCACAGCTGTAAAGCTATCAAAGTAATTTTAATTAATATTATTCATTTTGGATAACTTTTTTAAAAGGCATGTGTGTCATATTGGTTAGTGCAAGGGCTAGTATTGCTGGCTTGATGAAACCTGCACTGTTAACGTGGTACACGGAAAGCCAGTCTTTCCATCTCTCAACACCACAACACTGCTAAGCCTCCTGGCAAAACCTACTTTGCTGGACTTTAGAGAAATAGATCACGTTTTTCTAGCTATTCTCTAACTACACCCCTTCCTTGATGCACCATAGAAAGCAGAAACCTGACCAAAAAACTGAGATTCCAATTTGGCTGCATACCAACATGACAGCCATGAAAATGGAGTGATTTTCTGCAAGCAGCTAACAGCAACCCAGCTGGATTAACTACAGTGATGAGTTAGTACACTGCATTTCCATGGATGTGCACCTGTGCCTCAAGCTTACACAGCAGGCAAGTACACTGGACATAACTGCAGACACTTGAACCCCAGTATAGGTTCTGCTTGCTAGAGGGAGAAAAGAGTTACACACTAAGCATATAGATGATAGTCACACATAGCTTGCTGTGCCCTGTGAATTGCCTTGAGACCCACATTCTACAGCATCATCGCCACTTGTCGGTCCTGGACTCGTACTGCTTATCACATGAGCAAACATTTAGCAGAAAAGCCTCCAGCCTATCGGGATGCCCTGGGTTAGGTGGGAGCGTAGCTCCAATGCCACTTTAGCAGCTACTGAAGAACTAGAAATTTACTGATCTGAGACATGCAGGGAGCACAGGGAAAGAAAGGCCCTCTTCTATGAAAACCTCTTGCTAAGTGTAGCACCAGCATGCATAGCCCAACAGATTAATGTAACACCATACAGGACCTAATCCTAAAAATCACAACTCTGATGACATTCCTACTGCCTGAAGTGAGAACCTGACATAAGAAACAAGCCAGCTGTGCTGCAGAAACCCAAAGCTGCACGTTGCCCAATACTGAAGTTAATTTCACAATTTCTTTCCAAGCTCCATGGATATTTTTTTGGCTTTTTTGAACTATGAATAAGAGATCTGATCCCAACTCAGTGCAGTGCTTGCAAACAGGAGGTTTAAAAATGTTGACATCAGTAAGGTGGAGTTGGTTTTGACTTTTCTTATCGCATACTTCATATATAGGACTCAGTCTAATGCATTTTCCCCCCACATGAACTCTTGGAAAGTGCTGGGGGAAAAGAGACTTCTTAACCCCATTAACTCCCCAAGACTTGTATCCTGGTAAAGAGAACTCCTTAAAAGGCATGAAAGGGACATTAAGTGAAACAGCGTTTTTCAGAAGGGCTTAAAATTGTCTTCCATCTTTGTATTTTGTAGTTTTTCAATCACTGTTACTATTTTATCTGCTTTTTTTTTTCCTCACTCGTTGAGTAACAGATGCATATAAGAAGGAAGCAGAGAACACAACTATTTGAAACATACTGCCAAGTGTATGAAACAAACACACAAAACTTGAAATTAGCAACTTTGCTTTCTTCTAAACTCAGAGCACATAAATTGCACACACTGTAGCTTTTATCTACCGTTATATGTTTTCTAAGAGAAGCTTCATGTGTCTGTCCTGGGGTATGAAGATGCTTTCTATGGACCAAGCGCATGAGCTAACTCTCCAGCACATCAACCTGCAAAAGCTTTCCTGTGTAGTTCAAGAATACCTTTTTTTAATTAGGGCTTCTCCTTATGAGCTATCTTACACCGAGTAAGTGTCCTGCAACTCAAAAGGGGGGTCACAGTCCCTGCCAAATGGGACTGACGTGCACGCAAGACACGTCTGGAAGCACACTCATTTTGCAGCCTGCCTTTGGCTGCCCAAGCCTGGAGACAGCTGGCTGCTGTGCTGACTCAGGGCTGACTCAGAGGAAGAGTGCCATGTACTGAATCACCTCCGCCACACCTTGGATTTTCTCTGGGAGTCGCCCAACTGATTTTACCCACCTTTTAGGCTTTCACTGGAAACAGACTACAGTATGGAGTGGCTACCGGCCAACAGTAAGCTTTTAAAAGGTTACTGACACAAACCGGAGAGAACGAGAGAGAAGCAAAAAAGAAATTCAACTGAGTGCTAGCCAAAACCCAAAAGCATCTGCCTTGTGCCCAAAGATGACACAGGCAAACTCAGTAAGAAGCAAATGCAGCTACTTAGATGAGGCAGTGAGCTGAACTCCGTAACCAGACTTTTAAGCGCTGTTTGCCTTTGGGGAAAAATCCTCTCGACCCACACTCCACGGAGGCCACGTGTACTGCAGCTAGCTGTTTATTCTCTTCCTAGGCATCACAAACTCATGCTTCCAGCTGGTATTAATTCTAGACTGATTGAGAGTTCAGAAATTAGGGGCAAAATCCACAAGGACTGCTAAAAATCAGGGGAGGTAATGATTATTGTTTTTTTAATAGTGGAAGTTTGAGCAAGAGGTACCAACAAACTAAACATTTGAACGTGGAGTCTAAGTGCCCTGGGATAGGATCTGGGTTGTTGACCAAAGCTAGCACTGAAATGACCACCTACCAAGAGCAAGTTTCAGGTGATGCTAGAAGAAATCCCTCCTCCCTGTTCACCCTGAGGGCAGAAGTGGGCTCATAGTGGGCCTGGGCAGGGGAGGGGGTGAGGGAGGGAGGAAGGCAGGCAGGCGCAAGTTCTCACCTGAGGCCGCTGTAGCGTTTGTAGGGGTTGAAGCAGCTGCTTGGTTCCGGGCATGAGCAGGGATGAGGATCGAAGCCAGAGATGGGTTACTTGACAGTTCTGGAGGGGAGGTGGAACAAACAGAATTAGCTCATCACCCACAAAGAGCCCCACATGCACGCTCAGCTCCATGGGTTTACCTCCCATAACAGCAACCTTGGGTGAAAACATGCCCTTACAGCCAAAGGTCACTTTACTTTTTTTTTTTTTTTTTTGCCAACCAGCAAGATGAAACCACAGCCATATTCGGCTAGGCAGTCTCCAGAGGAAGACTGTCAAAACTACAAGTAGTGGCGCAAAGGAATTATTTCTTAGAGAAAGGCAGCTGCTTGGGAGTTAGCAAAGAACCAGCCAAGCCTGTTCCTTATCAGTGGCTTGATAATCAGGTATCCTTCTGAGTACTGGAAGGATTCCCTTCACAAACCCACTTTGAATCAGTCTCAAGGAGAAAGCTGATAACAGTTTGGGCACTGGTTCAGCAAGCAGGCAGCTGCCACAGTTGCTCCAAGAGCTTCAGGGATTCAGTTCTTTAGCTTACTCAAGCATCACTTTCTCAAGGACCCAGGAACCCAAGACCAATATCTCACAGCAGTTTCCTTGAGCGAGGCCAAGAAGAGGTGACATCTTTAAAAGCACAGGGAAAGGCAAAAGAAATTGGTCTCCTGGGCAATTTAAATGGACAACAAAACGAGGCAACCATTCTTTATGAATACATTAACCAAGGAAAACATAATCATGTCTTTTAGGCTCCAAATCTAGTATAGCTTCAATGTGTATCAGAATGAGGAATAGGCATCTTACAGCCACAACCGTGGGTGGANATAATCATGTCTTTTAGGCTCCAAATCTAGTATAGCTTCAATGTGTATCAGAATGAGGAATAGGCATCTTACAGCCACAACCGTGGGTGGATTAAGGGCAACACATTGCCAACAAATGACAATCTTCTGGCACCCTTTCAAGAGAATCTAGTGCCTCACAGAAGGTGGGACCGAGCTGAGACAAGACAGGTCCTGTTTGTTTCAGAAACAGGAGTGACTGTCTCTTGAGAAAGCAACATCCGGTTAAAAGGATGTGAACAGTCACCTCGCGGAAGGGGACTGATGACTTTTGGAGCTCCAGGAGATCATCTGGAGGAGAAATGAGAATAGACAGCTTTTACATAAGACCTCCTGTACAGAAACCAGTACAAATCACACCCTGGGTTCAGTAAGGTGGTTTTGTACACAGTCTTAAATTATTTGGACTCATATACAAGAACCTATTGCTTCACTTTAACACAAGAGTTAAACTTAGAGCCTAAAGGGATCAGTAACCTACCTGGTGACTTTTTTTTCCCCCTCCATTAAGTTGTATTAAGTTTCTTTATGCTGGGAGGGCAAGATGCAGAATACTCTCAACCTGCTTACATGCCTCTTATTACTACACATTCTGAGACTGTCTTTCAGTGTTTATGAACATGATCTCCAATCCAGAACCAAACAGAAACTGTCATGTTACCTGCAACACATCCAATCTATCCTGTAACACTCCATTCATGCCAAAGTAGACCTAGCTAGTCCTTCTAGAAAGCCTCAATACTCACAGCATTTGTGCAAATACTAATCCTCAAATTCACATGGGAATAATTCAGAATTCATATATTTATATTGTAATTCAGAATTTATATGTCTCCATTTTAAATGGAAAAATAAACTGAAGAAACATGAAACCTCAAGTGTCAAAGCTGAACACCAGCTATAAATCTATACTTTAATACTATTTTGGGTAGTAGCTGCTTTGTGCTACAAATGCTGCTCCTTTAGCACATTTTCCAAAGCTATTTCTCAAATCTGTTATAACTGGGAACCTGCTGTTTACCTCACTCTTTCTATCATCCCTGCATTATTTTCTGCTCATCGCCAACAGCAATATGGGGTTATGACCCAAACAAAAGCAGAGGTAAAACCTCAAGAATTCAGCTATACACTGCCTCTATCACAGCAGCCAAAGAATCAGCTGATCTGACAGAACGACACTGTTATAACAGCACTTTGACCACATTCTCATTCGTCCCATATGTTCATCTAATGCCATCAGAACATCTGATGGCAAGTACACTGTTCTTTGTTGCTTTCAAGGCAAGTGCAACCATTTATCTGAAGCTACCTTGAAGAACTTGCACAGAGAGTACAAGGCTGATCGTGTTCCCTTCTTCTCAAAACCCACATTATCTTTCTTGGTATGAAGGTTCTTAAATTCAGCATGCTTTGAATGTCTTGATGCTTCACTTAGAGAAGTCAATTCAGACAAGAAACAACCCAAGTAAATTGAACTCTTCTGGCTGAAGTTTAACAGAAGCCTTGCTTGAGGACTTGTCTGAATTTTTGTTCTACCATATTTTTGCAGCTACCCTGTCTGTAAGGATGAGACATGTCAATACTGACGAAAAAACTTGACCCGGGGTATCTACAAAGTACTGAGAACCTCTATTCTAGGTGATTACAACACAGTATTTGGACAAGCTGTTAAGCTGTTGAACTGCAGCCTGCTTATCTAAATGACACTTGCAATTCCAGGTTGGGTTAATTACAACCAACACAGCAGCAAGAAGGTATGGTGATCAAGACAATCCAAAGTTTTCAATACCATGATGTGAACAGAGCAACTATCCCAATTTATATATGAGACACAACTCCCATTCACATCAGCTGGGAGAACACCTTTGGCTTTCTCCTGATCAAATAATGCCATTTGCAGTCAGTTTACGTCTCCAATAAGAAGCAGGAAAGAAAATGCCCAGTTTTACTAGAACACCACATCATTTTCATTCCCAAAACACAAGAATATTCTTGGTGTTGTAAAACAGTGCAGTACTCTTTCTCCACATCCTTCGGTTTGATTTATCAACACTCACAGAATGCACTGGAAAAATCGGTCTTGTATCACGTTTTCTTTGTCACAATAATAAACTTTCCACGTAACAAAAAGTTACTCCAGATGTTTCTCCTCAACCTAGAAGAGTGCTGGAAACACCGCAAGTTTCATTTCTTTCCTTACTCCCCGCTCTCCACATGCCCTGAACAGAAATACTGTCTAAAAAAACCAACACCAGATAGCACTCAAATGGTTCCACTGAAACAGTTCACTTAGAAATTAATGGGTTTTACCTACATGTATATATAAAAAGTAAAATATTTTTAATGTATACACACACATATATATAAAAAAATAAAACTATAAAATCTTTTTTAAAAGGTCATGAGCCCGGCTCATTTAAAAAACAAAACACAACTCCCACACACTTTAGAAAAACAGTAATTTGTCATCAACACGTCATAACCATTCTTAGGCGTAGTCATAGTAGAATTTTACAGTCTTTAACGACCAACATGGAGTGCCAGTAACATTTGTAAGCCAGCACAGCCACCGACATGTTATAAGAAGTTTAAGAAACTGTAATAATTTCACAGATAGCTTGAAAATTCAATGTCTAAGAGGAAAATTGCTTTCTGTGCTTTCTGTCTTGCAAGTCTAACAACCACTGAACCGCAGCTCTGTGGCTAGTGAAGATACCTCCTTGGCCAAAATAATTTCTTTCAGACCCCAATAAAGATTGGTTGAAATACCAAGATACAGGCAAGATATTAAGAATGACCAGATACAGTCATAAATGACCAGATATTGCTACAATAAAGCACCTCTATGACCCACAACTACTGCTGGCAGGCAAAGACCATGACCTTTATCTTCCATGTACTCTCTCTGGGTTTTTTTCTAGATTATCTGAGCAGCACCAGTGACCAAATCAGCACATTAGGTTCCAACCCATTAACGGTCAGGTTTATGTCGTCATTTCTAACAGTTTTGTCTTCAAGCCTTCTGAAGCTACCTCCTACTTCATGGGTTTTAGTCAACTGAATATAGCCAAATAAAACATTTCTTCTAAAACTCAGTATTGTCTGTTGAATCAAATGCCATTGGAAACAAAAGACTGTCCTTCATTACTTTTTAAATTACTTCAGAGACTTAACATGAGTCATCATCTGGTTTCCAATGACCTGATCTATTTCCCAGTTGGGATTTCTGCTCTGGACTAGCCAATTTGGCAGGACCTTGCACAGTCTGGCAAAAGAAAGACTGAGGACTGCACAGTGGTCACAGGAAAAGCAAAAACTTATAGTCTATCTTGAGGTTGTAATTAGGACTGCTGTTACATGAGCCTCACTGCTGCACTTTTATTAATTACAAAGGCCTTAAAATCACTGAGCTAAGCAATGTATTAACTTATTTTTTAAAACTCGTCTTATTTTTGAGCTTGGCTGGTGACCTGCAACACACTTTATTTGCAAATACATTAGTGACCAGCCTCTGCCCTGCCTCCCGCTTTTAGATGGTAAAACTGGCACCTGCCAATGACAGAAACCTGCTTTTTTGAATTAAGGAAAATGTTCCATTAGAACTTACTTCTCTTGTCATTCCCGTGAGTCACTATGCAAGGGGAGAAGACATTAGCTCCTTATGATGGCAAAAAAGGAGCTTTAAATTTGCTTGAGCATTAGGTTAGCATACCCAGCAGCTCCCACAATACGCAGGGGAAAACAAGAAACACATTCCTAATACATTTGGTTTTCCCCTAAGAATTTTTGAAGAGGCTTGCTACAGAGATTTCCAACCCTTTTAAAAATGCTTGTTTTCATGTAGCAGATAGGCCCAGCCTTAACATAATTAAGAAACAAAGAAAGAAGAAATTAAAAAAGAATAGGAGTGAAGCTGTATTAAGATACTGGGATCATAACTATCTTAGCTACTAACCTTAGAATATGACAAAAGACAATTAATGAATACTGCAATAAGGAAGGGCCTGTAACAATCACTAAATTCGTAACAACAGATGCAGGAATCAGCACAGAGGACAGTGACCTGAAAGCACAAGCTATTTTCTTGAACTTTTAGGTGTTCATGCTTTGGAAATGTTTTAGTATTTTCGATATATTTGCCTTTTGCAAGACAGCCACTGAAAGCAAGTTAAAAGTTTACTTCCAGCAGCTTAAAATTATTACTTTGTACAGACACAAAGCTTGCTCTGGCCACCCCCACTTTAAAAAAATAAAATAAAAAATTAAAGGGCTCCACGTGTTCAGGCTCTGTTTCACATTTTGGCAGATGGGCATTGCATGCACTAAAGAGTTTGAAAAATTACATTGATGCTAACTAAGCCAAAAGGTGTTTCAAACTTTCAACAGAAAACGCAAACGGATCTGTTCTGGCTCAAAGGGTGAGAATTGGCAGCTAATGACTTTTAAAAAGTGCTGCAAAATTAATTACTAGCATATTTGTATGCCATACTTCTCACATGCTCTGTTTTGGCAGGCAAAACCATTCTGGGAGGTTATCAGTTTTACATTTTTGATTTCTGCGGGAAAAGAAAAACCATGAATGGTTTTAAAATGTGATACCAGTCTGGCTTCAGATAAAGAAAAGGCAGCTGTCCATCATTTTTACAGTTTCTAAATGACTGAGGCAACGTAATGCCAGATGAACTGTATAGCATGTAAAATCTGGACACTAGAGACTCTTGCATGTATTTTGCATCCAGAACCAAAGTGCCTAGCAACGCTACAAACGGCCCTGCCAAACCTAATGTGCTTTACTCCTTGCTATGGTGTTTCAGCTACGAAGGAGCAGGATTGTCTCCAGAATGATAATCTCATGTCTCATAGTCCACTGACTGTGATATTTCACACAAACCTATCATCTAAGTTGCAAACATTGAACTGCAAACATAAGCCTTCTTAATACAATCCAGTAAAAACCCTCAGTCCCCTGCACTAAATTTGAATTGAAGGCACCAAACATCTGAAAATCCCGTAACCTGTTTCCAAGTCCCTTTCCTCTCTTTTTGAAATGGACAACTGGTTACACAATCACATAATAATCTTAGTTCTGCTTCAGAATTCTTTTTTACTTTTGAGGGAGTGAGATCTGCATTACAGTGAACATTTATCCCAGCGCTTTTTCCCAAAGAAGAGATCCTTCAACGCTCGCAGACTACTACCTTGAGTGGTGAAATTGAAGAGTGCAGGTTTCTCTCGCCCATTTGGTAACTTGACATTTGGGTCCCGTAGTTCATCGAAGAAAGAGTGCGCACAGGCCTCCAGGGGAGTCAGGCGGGCAGTGGGGGTGTACTCCAACAGACGGCTACATAGCGCAATTGCTTCTGGTGGAGTGCGGGGCCGGAAGACCTAAAAAAATAATCAAACAAAACAAGCAAGGAGAAATAGGTTATCTGGGCACATTTCTTTTCTTTGCTGACGAGAAGCAAGTCAGAGCAATTAAACCTCTCATTGCCCAACAAGCTGGAACAAACTTGTGGTTTGTGCTAATCAAAGTCCTCCAGTAAGTATGGGAAAATCCAGTTCCTGGGGTTGAGAAAGGGTTAATTGCAACGTCTTGCACTAGAGTGAGGGTGCAATGCCAGCAAGAGACTTCATGAGAGCGCACTCAGAAAAACAACTTTAAGAATGAAGGGGAAACTCATTCAAAAATCATGACAAACACACACAGGTGCTACCAGCCATGCATATGGGGTGAAGGTGAGGAGGAGAGTTCAAATGAGCAGGATTCACCAAAAGTAAAAATTGAATAAGGCCCCACTACGGTTTTGGGTTGGTTTGTTTTTTGTTTTTTTTTTTTTTTTTTTTTTTTTTTTTCTTTTTGGCTAGTGAATGAAGCCTTACTAACATGGACTTTTGCAGGCAGGCAGGTCTGATTGTTGCTATGGAGGCTGCCGTTCAACTTTGGAGAACAACAAGGAAAGCACGGGTGGGGTGCAGGAAAAGTCTAGCTCTAATTTGCAAGCTATTCCTTCCGTGACCTTATTTTGGCAAGTCATTCCCATAAATTTACTGGGATAATTCCTGCACATTTGGTATTTGTAGGGACAACTGAAAATTGCATCAAGAAAACCAAATATGTAATTCTAACAGGTTTTTTACCTTTAGTGATTACAAAAAGGAATTCTTCACTGCAGCTTTGTTTTAAACCTCTAAGAATGGTTCTACCCACCGCTAATCACACCCCCATCCTCCTTTCTCATTACGTCAAAAGCAAAATATGAGCTAATCGTGTATGTGACCTGGATGGCCTCCTGAAGCACTTGTCTCTTGCTATGTTGCAGGTGATAACACAGGCTGGGGAAAAGGGTGGGTGGGTGCAAGTGTTAAGTTCTGATGCCAGCATTTTTAGTAAAAATTGAGCTAATCCAAAGTGCTTTTGCACCAGTGCAGGTGAACACAAGCCACACGGCACTAAGGAGACAAAACCCCCTAAAAGCCCCAGTGCATAGCATGCTAATTAATCGCAGATGAGGAACTTGCACAGGCATTCCTTAAATAGGTTTTAAACCAAAGACATATATGCTCTCTTGAATAAGAATCAAACGCTATAGTTCTCCAGGGACTGAAATTTTATCCCCTTGGTGCCCAGCTGGCTCAGGAGCACCCAGGTTTGGTGCCGTACGTGCTGTACTAACTAACTTGTGTGGCAGGGAATCCTGATTCAGGAAGTCAAGGAGCAAGTATCAACAGAGCAGAATTTGTTTGTACTACCAGGTTATTGCAAAACAAACTAAAAACAACGAGGACAAAAAGAAAGGCTTTAGCAGAGGAACTCTGCCAACCACCGTGCTGTGAACATGAGGTCAACATGGAGGGGCAGCAGCAACTGCTTTGCGCCCACTGCCTCTGCAGAGCTGGGATTGCTGATCACAGGGCACAGTGGGTGCAAGTATCACTCCCTAGTCACAGCCTGACCAGAGCAAAATCTAAACCAAAACAAGCAAAAAACCACCAAATGTTTTTTTCTTTTTACCCCAGGGCAAGTAGCACAAGTATGTCATGAGGTAAATCCACAAAAGTGAAGTCCCTTGCTATTTAATGTGAGGTAAAACTACTGAGGTCTCCCTCATCCAGCCTTGGACTGATGTTTTAACAGGCTTCATTTTCCACAGCTTGAAACTGAAGTACTTCACTCTTTGCTGTGTTTTTCCCTCAGGACAGCTCGCGAATCAGCTACTATGCAGATATTAAAAAAATAACAAACTTTTTTTTTTTTTCTGAAGGCAAAGACAAAAAGCCCCTATCTTGAGCAAATTAGTAGGCAGACAGTCATAAAACTGTCACCTCTAAAAGGAGAACCCTTACTGTCCACTCAAACTCCTCATTTTCAAGTCAGTGAAGCTTTATTATAATTTCCTAAACCCCACTGATGATGCTCCGCCTGCCTTTGGATCAGAAATTAGTTACTTGGTAACTAATAGGCAGTTCCCAAGTCTGCCCTGACTGCTTCAAACCAGGGACGGAAAAAAATAAAAAAGAAATCAGAAGGCCTGACCTGGCCTCCCCCCTG
This sequence comes from Pedionomus torquatus, assembly GCA_013398155.1. Taxonomy (NCBI): domain Eukaryota; kingdom Metazoa; phylum Chordata; class Aves; order Charadriiformes; family Pedionomidae; genus Pedionomus; species Pedionomus torquatus. Next base: position 27,396 of record VZRU01009865.1, on the reverse strand, counting down.
CAACAAGTGATGACTGACACATGAAGTTACAGATTTGCATCCATGTCACCTCTACCACCTTGTGTTACAAAATTCGCCTGACTGCTACCTCCAGGATGCGATTCGAGCTCAACTATTCCACTTCTAGCATTTCTCTCCTTTTTTTCAAGGCTAAACCTAGTAATTTGAAAAAATGTTTAAGTACATACCCGTACTCCTGAGGTGAAATGTCCTGTTCCTGACGAGTCCTAAAGATGATAATGCAGTGAAATAATCCAAACAGGGGGAGTCAATCCAAAAGAGAATAGTCCAGCAAGGAAAAATATAGCCAATATTATAAGAAATCCATGGTGTGGGGGACATATAAAATGTTTATACAATTAGAAACTTTAAACATCAGTCTCCATAGCAGCAAGTCCAACTTCACCACAGTGTATGCCAAAAAAATCGATTGTGCAATGGTGAGGCATAGTATAGAAACATTTTAATATTAAATTTATGTTCCAATGCCAGTGCATTTACTAAAAAAATAAAAAAAATTGAAATCAAAACTCTAACTTGAACTAAAAGGGTAATTGAAATTCCCATCATAAAGAATTTTTAGTCCTTGGTCCTGGATATAAATGTTCACAGACAATGGGGCCAGATTAGTTTGTCCCCAAATGTGCATCCCACTTGTAAATCTGTCCCAGAGGTACAATGTAAACTTTTGGCTTGTTTTGGTTTGTTTGGTTAGTTTTTGTTTGTTTGGCTTTTTTGTTTTCCTCCAAAAAACCCAAATGCCTAGCAATTTATAATTTGTACTGAAGAACAAATAAAAATCCGAGATCTGCACTTTGAATTTGGATGCTTTTAATTTGCGTGAGCTATGAGTGCCTCAGGCCGCCGCGGATTATTCTCCATTTTGGATTGACTTCCCCCGCCACTGGATTTTGTCTGCTGGCGTTATCTCTTTAGGATTCTTCAGGAACTGGACGTACCACCTCAGGAGTGCGGGTATGGACTGAATTTCTCTCTATTATGGGTTTATTCCCCCTCATACCCGTCGCACCCATTACTTAAAAAAATTTTTTCCCCCTCAATTTGTCCCGTCCCACCTCCCTTTTGAATAATGCCCTAAGAAATAAAAGCGAAAACCCCTGTGGTCTTTTTTGCTCTTCCCATTCAACACAGTTCCACCGGGAAAGCTGCCCAATTCGCACACCGAGAACTACACGAGTGGCTGCCGCCGGTGGCAATGGCAATGCCAGTGCTTCCATGCCACGGGGCGCCAACACCAAGGCGATGCTGGGCTGGCGCTCCATGGCGGGAAGGGGCAGGAGGGAGGACGGACAGACAGAGGGACTTGTGGGCCATGAAGCCCCTCACATGTATGGCTCAGCAGGAGATTAAGGTCTCTGTAGTTCTCAGTGAGGGAATCGATTTAGTAAATAATCCGCGGATTATTTTTAGTCTGCGGACTAAAATTTAGTGCACGGACTAAAATCCGGCCCATCGGAGCAAAGTCTGTCTCAGTCTAAAATACATCTGAGTGAAAGCAAAAGAAAAAAATAAAATTAAAACAGAAAGGAAAAAAGGAGAAAGAAAAAAAAAAAAGAAAAAAAGCTAAGTGCACAAAGTAAAGTGTTTGGGCAGACTAACATTTAGTATGCAGACTAAATATGGCCGGGCAAAAGGCACAGCAAGTCCACAACAAAAAAAACCAAAAATAAAACACTGACAGGAACTTTTAAAGCAATCAAATACTACCCCACCGGCGCAGCAATTCATTTTTCTAAAATGAAACAAGACCTTGTGTAAGGCTATTTGTCCACAGGAGGGACCGAAGGCTCAAGTTTTCATTTTAAAAAATGAACCTGTTTTGGAGATAAACAAATGCAAAAAAAAAAGGCTTTACATACAATATTCTTCAAGGAAAATTTGCACTTGCATAACTCAAAACCTCTTGTTTCTTCAAAGCAAATGAATTTTGGGCGGAGACCCAGGTTGGTGATTTTTTTGTTTGGTTGGGTATTTTTTTTCAGATGAGTTACAAAAATCTTTGAATGATCATGTCAAATGAAAATGCTGACTCATCCAAAACCACAGCTTTTGGTGCTTTTGGGGTTTTTTTCTCCCCCTTTCCCTCGGGTCCCAATAAATCTAATCCTCACCAAAAAGCTGAGGGACCAGTGCAAGTTCTTCCTTTGTTCATGCATGCTGGTGATGCTCAAATGCTGACAGACCATAACAGCTAGACAGCAAGGCCAGACACACTCTTCTCTCCTTTTTAAGTTATGCTGCTATAAATGCTACTTTTTTCCCACCCAATGTTAATCCCCCTTCATTTTTCAGAAACTACCACCACCTCCAACATTTCAAAAATTATTGCCAGGCTGAACTGCCCTTGGTGCACTATGCAGCTCTCACCCCAAGTGACTTCAATTTAGATGAAGTCTTTGGGTGCTAACAGAGCAGTCACATTTTATCTTTCTTATTTGAAATAGTTCCTACCAGTGTAGTGAGGCTCACACCCCTCCTGAGGTTTTGGGTTTTTTTGGTGGATTTTTTTTGCGTGCATGGAAGGACGAAAGAAAAAGCATGGAAAGCACAGGATTCTTCCCTTTCACTTCACTTGCATCAGCATTCAGCTCTCAAATAAAACCCCATGGGGCAAGAGCTAAGTATTGTTTTAACAGAATGGTTGCTCTGACTTTCAGTTCATTGACATTCTTCAAACAGATTTTCCATGCACAACACGGAGCTCCGTCGTCTTGGTCTAATTAGGCCCCAAAGCCAAAGCTTCACAATGTTACACCAAGGTGCTCTTCTAGCCAGTGCGCACTGAAAGACATGACTTCATGCCATCAACCACTGCGCGTTTTGCATGCAGATTGTGAATACTGCTCGCATGCTGTGCTCCCTAAGAGAGCAGAGGCTTATGAAAATGACATCTGTTGCTAACGCATCAAGTTTGTGACACCACAGTTTAAAATTTCCTCACCAGCTTCAGAGACTCATACGTTTTGCCAAGAACCACCTACACCACCAATTCAGGCTGACAGCCTGTGCACATGTCCTTTCAGTTTGTAAGCACGGTTTTGATGGCACACGAACATTAGGTAAGAGAGAAAGCTCCTCCCTCCAACCGAAAGCTTGTACTGCTTACAGGAAAAGTCATCAAATGTCGGACACGACCCTCAAATCAACTTTTCAAAAATGCAGTAGCACAATACAATTACCACAACTTTCCAACATGAATAAGCCTTATGATAAACATGATACATTCTTAAACACAAAAGCAAAGGGAGGAGACACATGCAAGACAGTAACCTATCCACTGAGCTCCATGTGACACAAGGAAACCCAAAGATGTAGCTGAAGCTCTGCCCTTGGGATCAAGTCTCGTCCCAAGGGCCTGAGAATCTCAGAACAGGCTTTCCAAAATACACCATTTGGCTATTTTGAAGTGCATAAAACTCAGGCGCTACAAATGATGGTTAAAAAAAAAGTCCACCAAAGAGGCACTAGTGTTGGGAGTTATTTCAAAATATATATAACCGCCCCAACTTTCTTCTCTAATTAAAATCTCCCTACATTTTTTTCTAAAAAGCAGTTCGGAAATAGTAAATGCTGTATGAATCCCTGTCAGATGGCACTTGTACAGACAACAGAGCAAAGGTAAAATGAAATAAAGACAGAAGGGTTAAGTGGCTTACAAACGAGCCAACACAGAACTGGGAACAGCACCAGAAACCTGTCTCCAAAGCTACTTCTTGTGGAGACCACACACTTGTTACTGAGTTCCTTCCATTGAGGACCCAGCAGAGGCAGAACGAGCTTGCGTTTATTACTCAGTGCATGTGCTCTAATTCTATCAAGCTCTAAAGGAAAGCAACAAAGCTAAGCAGAACACAACAGCTCCCTTTCTTCTCAGAGAGAACTCCCAAAATTCTGCCTCTGGAAGTACTCTCAGTGTCGATGGGACAGCTGCTATCAACAGACTAGACGGATGTGTTGCAACAGGTCGGCTAAACAGATGACATACTGCAGAAGACATGCTAACCTTAGTGTTTGATTTCAGTAGTTGCACAGATGCAAATCACTTCTTAATGTTACATTAGCGCTCACTCATTTATTGTTAAGAAGTACTTTCTTTACTGCATACAAATTGGACAGAGGCAGGCTAATTTACCACACTGCAAACCTGGCTTCTTTTCTTATGCTTTAGATGGAGATAAGAGATTTACACCGTCAAAAATTATTGCTCCGACAAAAGGAGCAGAGAAACATGAACTTGCCAGAAAAATTTGCTTTTTTTCTTTTAAGTTAGTCTTCAGCAGAGCCGTTTTCACTCTTTGCTTGGGAAGTCATTACGTATCAAGTGAAAAACAGAACTGTACTCTTCAGAAAGAGGTCAAGGCCCGATTTCACAACAGGCACATACCACCTCCAGTTCATAGTGGAAAAGACAGATCTGCCCTTCTGGCCATGCAGGTCTGCCCTGTTCCCTTGTCCCAAGACTTGCAGTTGGGACTGAATGGCTAGCCAGGTAAGAACGGTGATCCCATTTCTGAATGCTTGTGTCATTCAAAAGGTCTTTGGTATTATACAAACAATAATGCAGAAGGGACGTGTGAGGTGGAGGGCAGACCCTGCTCCATGACGAACTTAAGCCAATTGTGGCTTTTCACTCAAACATTTTATCTCCACTGTACTTTTTTGTAACTCTACAAAAAAAAAAAAATAATCAGATCACAATCTCAGAAAGAAGTTTGCATTTTTAGCTTTAACTCAAATGCAAGTCCACTTACAAGATTTCTGACAAAAGAATTTTTACTTTCCTTTGTCATCATTTATAATTAGAAGTGACAGAACGAGCTGTCTATTTATCCATTTTACTGTTTGGTATTCTTCCTCAAATCTACAGTATGAGCAGTCACTTTGGAAGCTTTACAAGCAAAACAATCTGCTTAAAAACCAGACAAGAACCAGGAGAACAGGAGTAGGACAGGATGAAGACATGAAACTGATTCTGGAGGGTGGAAAAATGTGCTCATGAGAGAGACCAGACTCTTTATGTCCCAGTCCCAGAATGTGGGGAAGACAAAAGGACTGCATGCTACAAGCACAGAAAAATTCAACATTTGAATTAAAGTGATTAGTATGATAAAATATGTACAAAGAATACACAGACAGTCACAGGGTACTCAGATTGTAGTATTTTCTAATATCAGCAGGAATTATTTCCTAATATAGGCAGAAATATTAATTGAAAAGTCAATATCCAAAGCTACTCTAATACAACCAGCTGTGGTTCCACACAACTTCAGCTGCAGCCAGAAGTGGCCAATTGCTTTCGTTAAGTGCCAAAAGGGACAAGCTAGAGCCTGAAGTTTCATCTTAGACACCATTTTTCTATGCTATAATAATTTGGCTTGAAGACACAGGCAGTACAGCATTCTAAACAGTAGAAATAAATAAATAAAAGTTGAATAAAATAAATAAAGTTGCATCTGCTGCAACTTTACTGTGATAGCAAAGCGCTGCAGAGACAAGTCCACACGTATTCATCCACAAGAGTGCACTGCAGAAGGGCAGAGATGCTCAAAAGCAATCTACACATGACAGTTTTTCTTTCTCTCTTCCAGTGTTAAACAAATAACTCCTGTCTTTTTCCATCTCAGCAGTGACTTGGAAATTATGATTCAGACGCCAGCTAGCTATAGATTTGGGGGTGGTGAATGAAGCCATTCTTTTGAGTACACTCAAACCCATCTCACCAACTGCATATTGAAAAAGTGCTTGCATGTGTGAATGATCTTGCAAGTATCTTCAGAACAGGAGAAACAAAGGCCACTAAACTGCAGCACACTGAAGAGATGCGCTGTCCATTATAAAAAGCTGCCTGCTGTGGAAATTGCTTCCATATCTATACAATAGAGACAAGGCAGAGGTTATGATCTAACTTAAGAAAACAGCCTTTGCCAATATAAACTGTTTTGTTGTTCTGCCACCAGAAACCATGGGCATGCTTGCAGCTAAGTAGGTAAGTGAGCTTGATATTATGCCATTAATGACAAACATGCAGAAGTATCCTTGAAAAAGGAGAAAAAAAACCAAACGAGTCATCTTCCCCCATACAGAAGAGGCCTAAACCACATAACTGTATCAGATTTATTACAGTCTTACTCTAAGATCCTTTACTAGCTGGATTCAAGGGGAAAGGCAGGCTGTCACAGATGGACATTTTTCATATTTCTGTAAATAGCCACAGCATTGTTTTTCACAACCCAAAGGATCTGAGATCTGAAGGCAGCAGCCGAGTAAGAATAAAGGCCAGGTAAGTAACTCCAAGCTTATGAAGCATGCATTTTAAACCTTTTGTCAGCCACCCCACTGCCCTGTCCCCCTCCAAAAGGGCTGAAAGCTTCAGAGAAAGCTAGTGGCCAAAGCTGAATTTAACAGCCCTGTGATGTCCAGTCTTGCACTCAATCTCCAATTTTCTTTTTGGCTTTCCAGTCACACAGTTATAGAGTATAGATGAAACTGAGTCAGAAATAGAGAAACAAATACAAAGATTAGTAGCAGAAATCAGACTGCACTTTCAAGAAGTACGAAGGTTCAAGGAGTTGAGGTGGTTGAAACGCAGAAGGGAAGTTCTGACCTAATAAAAACCACAGCAGTAAAGCCTCCAGAAAGGGCAGTAACTTTCCTTCCGTCAGCTGATACAGCTGCAAAAAGTGGACATGTTTTCTGACCCAAGATAAACCTAAAGATATAACTGTGTGTCTAAAAGAGTGCTTGTTCTTTTTCAGACTGGATCAGTCAGTCAGTCAAAGGTATTCCCTACGCCTGCAAAACCTTGCTTCTCTTATAACTTAATGCTACTTACTCACAGACCACAGCATACACTTGAATGAATGCAAACCATTCTATATAAAGTGAAAACAAAGGGAGGTCTGGGGAAAAGAACTTCTACATTACTAAATTAAACTCTCCCATATTCTGAGGAGGAACCTCCCCAAAAGAACCAAAATGTCCCAGACTCCTCCTTGGGGCAGGAGGGGCCAAGTGGAAAGAAGAAAAAAGCCCTGTTTTGGCAGAAAGGTTCTAAAGATTCCTGGAAAGTTCAAGTTCTCTTACTTTGCTAACCAGGGGACACACTGAAATCCCATCATCATCTGCACCATGCATGTAACTGGTAGAAAAAACATGTGTGTGCTTGGACAACACACAACCACACAACTGTATCGGGGAGAGAGGGACCTCTAGATGTCTTATACAGAGAGATTCCAGCTTTTAAATTACAGAAGCACTTCAATCTCAAATTGTCAACAGACTGAAAAACCAGTCTGCAAACACAGTTTGCACTGTAAAAACACACTATTGCTGCAGCATAGAAAAGTATTTTTTTAGTGCTAGCTTGAATGCTTTCCTAATCTAACAAGAACCTTGCTAATTTTAGATTATCTTTCTTCATAGTACTCCACCATATTGATTACCAGTATTGTATTTGAATGATACTAATTCATTTTTACTCAAAAGTGTGATATAGCTATGATGGTAGATTTCAAGTTTTCATAAAACGTGTACTGAAAATGGCAATTTCAGCCTGATACTGAATAAATCTGAAGAACAACATTCCTTCATGGACTCATCCTTATTCAGTCTCAAGTTTTCTGGTTCTTTAAAAAACTCCTAACATCTTTCATTTTACTGTAGCACCAGACACCATTCTTCTTCACCTAGTATGCACCAGCAAATAAGGCCCATTACACCACCATAGCAATACTGAGAAGGAAAATAACACAACTGTGCCTGCCAGAAATACCTAGAGAGCAGACCAGAACACCAGGTACATCCAACAGATGTACAATACCACAATTTCAGATGCAACCTATAGGTACTATGGGTTCCAAAGAAAATTCTTAATTGCCACCTACACACACTTTTGCAGACTGAGAAAGTTCCTGGAAAACAAAGGAAATCATAGATCTCACTTTTGAATAGATTATTGGCCTGGATACAATCAGTTCCAGATTGCATAAAAGAGGTTAAACTTCTAGACAGTAGATAAACATGCACCTTCACTGGGCATATCTACAGCATGAAATTACCTCCAAGTAGGACCTACAAACACCTCAACTTTGAAAAACACCAACACTGTATTAAATACCACAAAGCAACAAGGACAATGCCCTTGTATCAAAGGACTTAGAGCAGAGCGTGACTGTGTTCTCAGTAATTCTCTCTCCACATGCTGAGAACTAGCGGCCTGGAAGCTCCTCCACACAAAACCCCCTGAACTTCTTTCTGCTGAGTCCTCTGATTATAACTAGTTGTCACGGTTTGGGCTTGGCTGGCCACTAAACAAACCACAGATGCTCTCTTTACCTCTCTCCCTTCCTTCCCAGGAGAGAAGGAAGAGATTTACAGGTTGACAAGAAAACTAGAACCCTTTAATGAAATATTAATAATAAAAATATATTATTTTTAAAAAGAAGATAATGAAATATATACAATATATACAAAACCAGTATCAAGCTCCCAGGATGATAATCACATCTCTGGCAGGCACTGGGAAGGTCCCAGACTGGACTCAGTGACAGATGGAAGCTGAATTCTGGATCTGGATTCATGAGCACAAGGATCATGATCAAAAGCAGACAAATAGAATCCTCTCCTTGGACGCCAGCCATCGAAGAAAAAGGCTGATCCTTTTAATCCCTCAACTTTTATACTGAGCATGATGCAGATGGGGATGGAATACCCTGTTGGTCAGTTTTGGGTCACCACCCTGTCCCACTCCTCCCCACAGGTTCCACTGCTATGCTCTCCTGCTTCCAACCCTCCAATGGGGCACACAAAGTTAGCTGGCCTTGGTTATTATAGCAATAATAAGCAGGAGCCTCTCTGCATAACATTCCTTGATATCCACTATAAACATCAGGCTGGAAGCAGACACTGTCTAAAGAATATGCTGTTAATTTCAGAAAGTGCAGTTAGTTAGAAGAGACTTAGCAGAAAAGTAAAATTACTGAAAAGAAAATTGGTTCCATTCTACCTCAAACCAGGACACTAGTCCACAAAATAACTGTATAACTACTGTAATCTCCAGGAATTCTTTTGCTTAGATAACAAAGGTTTGTGCTTTTGAGGCTGAAACTTTTAAAGTTCAAGTTGTGCTGGTAATTACCTGTAGCACTCTAGTTACATACATAGTTATAACAAAAAAACATCTCCACTTTTACCTCTTAAGTCATTCCTTTTCTGTTCATTAGACAGCCAGAGTTCAGAAGTGCTTTTCCTCCCAGACATTTCAATTTTAAGAAGCTCCAGGAGTACATGCATGCCCACCGCCATGCCATCAGATGTTACACCACTACAGCTGGGTAAGGAAGACCTATTCTCCATATTACTACCACTTAAAACTTTCATGGCTTAACATGCTCAAAGTGCTGAAAGTATGTTTAGAAGTAATACATTGATAGGATGAGCATCATTACAGCACCATGATGGATAATCCATTTTGTTAATTTAGCATTTGTGCACTAAGAAAAGCACAGATCTCATAAACGAAGCCCAACTGTAATCAACTGCTTTAAATGCTATTCTATACCCAGCTGATGTCACAAAGAGCTGTGTGTAGAACAACCTGGGGATAAGAAGCTGTATTGCAAGCACAGCACTCCAAAACTAACCGTGCCTTAATGGAAAACATAGATCTGTTCTTCTGGCAAGCTCCTCTCAATTCTTTATAACTGATGTGGTTTCACTTGTGATCCTTTAGAATGACCAAAGAATCATTCATATACATAGAAGGAAGTCTCGTTTTTTTTTTTTCTTTTTTTCCATTTGCCAAAATCTCTCTGTTGTAGTCTAAACAGATCATTAATTGCATACAAAAGGCTATTAATTGCATTGTTAAGGCTATTCAGGCAGGAGTTGCATAGCTAGCTTAGATGCTTCATGTACAGTACACCTCTGCACTCCTACTGCTTTGCATATTAATTTACCCCCCTGTAATACAAACACCTTCACTGCAGGAATTCAGATATAACCCCGATATTCAGTGCTATAAAGCATTTGGACTGATTCTTGCAATTTTTACCATGATGCAATTTAAAACTGAAGAGACCAACTCCCAGGGATTTACTCTGCCATCATTGCCTGCCTCTCACCATGCCACTGCCCCCTGCTCTTCCCTCCATTAACATACAGTATTTAAAAGCTTCTCTGGATTTACTGGTCTCTCATACTATTCTCACTTAACCAACACACAGAAAGAAACTATGTTGCGGAAATGCAATTAAAGTGGTGCATAACCCAGTGGAGAACCTATCACAAAAACAGTGACTTAGGTACATGGCATGCCAGGAACTGTATCATGTACACAGCCTGCTATCAATGAGCTTGAATTAGCTTGTCTAGAATTTCTGCCACCACAAAGCATTTGGTCTAAAAGTGTCTGACCTGGACACATGCTCAGCATGGAATACAACCCTTCTGTGCACACACAGTATTTTCTTAGCCAAAGGAAACCAGAACAGTTAAGACATGATGAGAATATACTGCAACTATATGAGGTATTTCTCAAGCATCAGAAGGAAAACATTAACTACCCAGGCTTTAATTGCTTAAGACTCATATTTAACTTATTTCACACCTAAGAGGCTGATCAAATGATTGTTATGTGGTCCCAAGTCAAATATTCATCATTCCTTGACATATGGAAGATAGCTTAATTGCATGGCGACATATTTGCTTCAATGCTAGCAGTTTCCTCTTTGATCACAGAGATTATCGTATTGTCTATATGTATTGCAATAGGGTTCTTGTGAAAGCTAGGTAACAAGAAGTTTAAAGAAGTAACTCGAAGAAAAAACAATCCCCCTCAACAGCTTGTCTATAAGAGTAGAAATACATGTATCACTGGAACACTCTCATTTGTAGGTGACTTTGGTCCCTACCAATTAATAGCATGACAGGAATTAGATAGATTTCAATTTCCCCTAAACACACACACCACTGTTACAAAAACCCCCACCTGTAGGCAACCTCAAAAAACCCCAGACCAACAGATATTACAGTGCAGTGCTTCAATACTTCCTTCTCCTTACCTACATCAAAAGTTACCGGGTCCCCAGTTTAGATAAAGGCACTTAGTTTAGACTGAAAGTCACCAAGCCACTGAACAAACTGAACTCCTTGAATTGTTACTTTCAGCCCACATGTCTTTATTATTCAGTTCATACAGACTCACCTTAGTCCATGGATGTGCCTTAATCTGAGGGAATTTGAATTCAGTATAATTTGGATTCATTTCTCTAATTTGCTCCCTTGTAGGCGTCCCCAGAACCTAGGTAGGAAAGAAAAAAAAAAAAGGCAAATTATTTAAATATGCTTCATATTCATATGGTAACAGAGAGTATAGTATAACTTTGCATGTATTAAGACAACTGAAGTCAATCAGTATAACTACCGAATTAACACAGTGTTTTGAACAAAACAATAAAACTTTTCCCGAACCATTTAAATTGGACAGGACTTCCCCTTCGTGGGAGATTCTGATCCAACCTCTCTACTCAAGCAGGGTAAGTTGGAGCAAGTTGCCCATGTTCACGTCCAGCTACATCTTCATCATCTCCACAAAAGGAGACTTCACAAGCATTCTGGGCAATCTGCTCCAGACTGACCACCCTAACATTAACAACAAACAAACAAAACCCGAAGTATTTCCTTGCATTCAAATGAAGTTTCATGTATTCTACTTTGTGCAGCTGCCTCTTGCCCAGTCAGCAGGCACCACTCATAAGAGTCTGGCCACTACTTCTTCATTACCTCCCACAAGGTATTTATACACATTGATTAGACCCTCCTGAACCTTCTCTGCTTCAGACTGAACAGTCCCAGCCTTTGCAACCTCTCCTCATATGACAGATGTTCCAGTCCTTTAATCATCTTTGTGGCACTTGCTTCAACCTCAATAGACACTGGGCTTGGAATATGAACTGTATTGCCAGCAAGAGACAAATATTTAATTCTCTTCCACAGTTTTTCATAAAATTCAAGCACATTTCTCAAACTTAGTGGTATTTCGATGAGGAAGAGAATTCACTTTATATTAGACTGTTACAAAACAGTACTGCTGAACACATTGAGGGATAGCAGCTCACTGCATGTGGTTGATTAAGGATCAGATCAGTAGCACAGACTGCATTTTACAATTCATGAACAGCAGCCCACTGACAAGCTTAAAAGATCAGCCAGTTACTGCTGAGGTTTCCTTAGGGGAGGCAGACAGGTCTTCTTAACACTACCCCCACACCCCACCCCCTCCGCCAAACTCTGTGGGTTTCGGTGGTGGTTCCCCACTCCAATTATTTCCACAGAGAAGTTAAACTTGGTTTAAACATGACCTGGAAGCATCTAAAATGCATACCGTCCCTGTTTACTTTCATAAATTTATATTTCTTATTCCCAGAATCTGCACAATTTTATCTATACATGATGAGTAGTTGTATGAGAAATAACACACAATCACACATCTCTTTGTAGGGCTGGATAGATTCTGAAAGGATTCTGGAAATCCCTTCAGGGAATAAGCCAGACAATACAGCATTAGAGCTTTCTGCTCAGTTTGCACAAAGTACTAGAGAGCCATTGCCTATATATAAAAACTGCAAGGCAGGTTCAAAGAATCCCACTGGTTTCTGTTTGCACCCAGTTGCCGGGTACTCCTTTTGTTCTGCAGAGAGAAGCAGAGACGGCAGAAGGCAGAGGAGTCACTGCTCTATGCTGAGCTCAGGTTCATCTTCCTATAGGAGCCCTGTAGCCACACTACTCTTGTGCCGTGACAAGTGTCTTGCCGTGCAGAGTAGCATAATGTTACCACCTCAGCTCACGAGACTGTGCTGTCACCATCAGGAAAACAAATCATCTAAAATATGATGTTAGCATACTCACTGCTCAGTAAAGAAGTACTTGGTTACATATTCTGGTATCTGTGAACATTTTCATTCTGTTACAAGAGTGGAAATTACACAAATGGGTTCTAAAGAGGCAGGTAAAGGGGTAGAAGAGCAAGTGTCATTGTTCAATTAATTTGTGCAACAGAGCAACTATCATCAGGCATTACTCAAGGAGCTTGATCTCTCTTTTATTATTTAAAATATGTGCTATATGACACAAACTGAAATGCCTACCCACAAAGCTATCCTAAATAAACAGCATATAAAGACATAAACCCTCCAACTTGTTCAGACAGTTGCTTCTTGGATAACACATTGAAGTGACAAGTTGTAGAAAATGAATGATCACGTAACTCCTACCTTCCCATTGCTAACTGGGATTTAAATCCCACCTATTCTAAAAGCCAAAGGCTACCTTCAGAGCTGAATGGAGATTTTTCTTTGTGTGTCTGAAAACATTGGGTTTGCTCAGGTGGTAGAAAAGGGGTGTCTGCAGAATTCTGTACATTTTGCTCAACTTTCAAATGAAAAAAGGGTCAACAGGAAAACGTGTCCTTTCCCTGCTGGTTTTCTGTCTGGCTCCCCCCAGAGCACTGGCCACCCAGGTGCCAGCCTGCCAAGATGGTGCCCCTCTCAAAACTTTGATGACTGTGCCTCTCAACACTTTCCAGTTCTAAAAGATGATGGGGTTTCACACCTGCATATATTATTTTCATCCTAATTTGGGATAAAAGACGTTTTCAAAACCTTGGAAATTTTTTGGAGTAAATTAACTTCTTGAAAAAATATGAATAAATTCCTGAGTGATGTGCTCTAGGCAATCCTGCTTTAGCAGTGGAGTTGGACTAGATGATCTCATGACAATTCCATGGTTCCGTGAACTTGTATTCCTCTCCCACCATTTCCAAAGGCTGAGTTTTCAGGCCTGCCTCATATAAACAGGACTTTTCTAAAAAGCATGTTTACCTTCTTTACCCTCCTCCTTCACAAAAAAATCCTTTAATAGCCTTCATAAGTAAAGAGTAGATTTTCTTTATATATAGCCAAAATTCAGCAAACTGGCTCAGTTGACAGTGCTGCTCAGAACAGGAGCCTACGCAGTGCAAGTATCTTTTATTTAAAGACTGCCAGTGAGAATTTAAAGACATGAGCGAGAATCCCAATTAGATAGGCAAGGGCAATTTCACAGAAGGACCGACAATGTCTGTGCATATATTTGACTAAAAACACCGCTTAAGTGAAATGATGGGAGGGAAAAACTTCTAAAGCTCAAGCACAGGCATCTAAGCAAGTTTAAGGTTTCATGAATGCTTAGGAAAGAAGGTACTGAAGATGGATCATATTAACTGCAAGAAGGGATGCCTGACCTTTCAATTACATAGCAGCCTTTGACACGCAAAATAACTGTACAAAAGGAAGAGTGCCTTACATTAGCCACTCAGTGTATTTATTTCGTTCTCTATGGATTGTGAAGCCAGATTGTGCTTTCAATTTGTACTGAAGACAGTTCAAAGAAAAAAAATCCAAACCCAACAACAAAAAGCAACAAACAAATCCACAGAAACCCCCAAACAAAATATCCTGAAGAAGTAAAGAAAGTAGATAGGAAGAAGAACAAAAAATCCAAATCACAATCTAGAATAAAATTGTGGGATTAATAAAGTGATAAGCTACAAAATTCTACTGGTACTTGACATATCTGGAAGAGGTCCTGTAGTGGACCTCTCCCTGTCCCACTATGCACCAACACTGCATGCTACGTGATTTTGAAGGTGTACCTCACTGATTCACACCATGTTTTCAGTACATTAGGAATACATTCAAGCAACCTTGATGAGTAACAGCAACTATTTAAGCTATTGCAAAAATTGGGCAAACCTCTCCTTTTCTAAAACTCATGTATATGACCGCTCTTTCAGTTTGAAATGCAAAAGAGAATTACTTTGCACATTTTTGGCAGAATTACTCCATGAAACAGCTGCTCTTGCTATACTAACTCTCAAAATACTATGAAGCAGATGTTCCCTGGAGAGAGGTTTTACAGAATGGTTGAGGTTGGAAAGGAGCTCTGTAGGTCATCTGGTTCAATCCCCCTGCATAAGCAGCACCAGCAAGAGCTGTTTGCCCAAGACCATATCCAGGTGGTTTCTGAGCATTGAAACAGAGACTCTGCAACTCCTCTGGGAGTTCATATGGGGAAATACTGTCTTGGAGCTCCAGCTGAAGAAATAGTTTAACCCAAGTACATTCTTCTTGAATACTTACACTATTACAGGAGAGAAATCATGTGCTTTGCTTTTTCCAAAGTTTGATCTTGAATGGTGATGTTTTCCAGTGTTTGACCACTCTCACAGTAAAAAAAAAACCATTTACTTGCATTCAGATTGAACTTAATGGGTTTTAATTTGTGCCCATTGCCTCTTGTCCTGTCACAGGATGCCAAAGAAAAGAGCCTGGCTGCTTCTTCTTTTCACATTCTCTTCAGATATTTCTGTACAAGGGTAAGATCCTTCCCCACCCCAATCTTACAAAGGTCAGAGAGTCTGAATTATTCAGATCCATGCAGATTAGCACTATTCTACTTCTTGAGGACAGGCTTATCACAGGTGATATTGTTCAAAAAAAAATTTTGTTTTTTAAAAGTACCCAATTAAAAGGAAGATCAACAAGAGAGATAACCAAACCAGAATAAGTACAATAATAATAAAAAACCTGATCCCATCAGAAATCTACATTATCTGGAAGAAGACTAAACTTTTGAATGAACAAAGGGTGTCTATGTGAGACTGCAAGGGATCCTCCTGCAAGTGAAGACACCAGCTCAACTAGTCTTGCTCTTTGCTCCCCTCTGTCATCATATCTCTCAAGTAAAAATAAACATCTATTCAGATTAATATTACACTTGGTGAGAAGACTGAGAGACTGCTGTGATTTTCTTATGACAGAAATTGAACACAATGGGTTTCACAAGTACTTTCTGTAAAGTTTTTCCTGACATTAATCTGTAACAGATTAAGTTCCCCAAATAATTTTTTTCTTGCAGGAACTGGGTCCACGAAGGTACACTAATGGTATGTATATCAAGTAATTAAAGAAAAGCTACAGGCTGTGTACCTGTCATCTTTACCAAGCAAGAAGGGGAAACTTATGAACCTGAAATAAGCCCTGAATTTTATTACAAATAGCATAAAGATCTTCATTTTATGTTCTCTCAATCAAATTTTCATAGGGGAAGACGGATGATATTCAGCTCCAAAAGAAACCTTAGTTAAACCCCAATGCTGAAGACAGCTGCTGTCCACATCTGGCTTCACTGTGCAAAACTGCAGTAAGTTATTTATGACCAAATCCACACTGCTGCAACACCAGAAGAAGAAACTGCAGGGGTCTCAACAAACACCAGTGGAATAAAGGCCCTTCCTGACAACCACTGTTACTGCTAAACCTTTGCCACATGTAAAGATCAGTTAAAAGCATAAGGACACTGATGGTTCAGAAGCTCTGGCTGGTAATGACTGAACTAGAAAGCAGAGAAGGTGATTATTTAAGTCAGAAGCCTCTAGAAAGCCATGGTTACAGTGGTATAGTGGCTTTCCCTTGGAAAACCGTGCAACTTTTCAAGGAAACATGCTCCAGAAAGTCTGGTGTGGATGGCTTACTAGACGGCATAATTAATGCGTCTGCAAATACGTCTTCATCTCTTCAGAAAGTTTAAAGGTGTGCCAAATAGTTATTTAAAAAAAATCATGGTACAGGCATCTCAAGCAGTAAACACGGGTCAAGTTTGAAATAACACTTTAAGAGGTCTGTGGTAGAAAATAAAACAAAATTACCCATTTTATATATACTTTTTTTCAAGAACACTCATGTCAAACAAAACTGAAGCCAACTAAATATAGAGATTTCTTCTATTCGCAAATACATGAGCAGCTATACATCAGGAATAGGAAGAAACCCATTGTCACTACTGAGATGACTACAACTGCTCATCAAATTTTTCTTTTTTTTTTTTTTTTCTTTTTCTTTTTTCTTTTT
>VZRU01009865.1:0-10419 GCA_013398155.1 Pedionomus torquatus | reverse complement strand
TTTTTTTTTTTTTTTTTTTTTTTTTTTTTACACTGCCTGCCTGCAAGCACTGGGAAGTGACAAATTACATGAGGCACAGGAACAGCCAAGTTGTGATGTGGGGGGACATCAGGGGAAAAAAGTACCAGGAGACTTCCCTTAGGGACAAGGAGGCAGAACCCATGTGAAAGCCCTTGTCAGATGCAGGCAGGTCCTCAGCACAGGACTACATACAATAAAATGAAACATGCTCTCCTACTGCTTATTCTCCCGGAAGAGATGGCTGCTCTCTCCCTATTAACTCCTGTGACTGAATTTATTTCATTTCAAAAACTGAGCCCAAAATAGTACCATGACATTTGAGCACAAGCCATATATTATAATTGCAGTCCTATACTTAGCATTCAGCTCAGTAAAACTGTCAGAGACCAAAAAGTTACACATGGATAGGATTCCAATACTATTGAGCTTGTCTTTTAATACATTTTTTCCCCTTGCCACCCCCAATCCAGAGAACTATAGGAAGATTTTATTACATCTCCCAAATTACCATGAAATGCCAGGTTTGGTATAAGGAATAACTGCACAGTCCAGCAGGAACCAAAAAATCCAGAACAACCTCCTCCCTCACAACCCTTTCATGCAGTTTTTGCAAGTTAGCTGATACATCTCATACTCTAGATTGCAGCACATGGAAAAAATATTTCTGGTAGATATAATGCGAGGCAGGTTGACAGATGCTGTCCTCTCCATGTCCAAGGACTGCTCAGACAATTATTGCTGCTTCATTCTTCTGACAGAGATGTCGGGTTTTTTGGTTTGTGTTTGTTTTTTGGCTTTTTTTTTGAGGGACGTAGGGTGAAAGCATTAAACAGAACCTTTCAGAAGATAATAGTTATCTTCAAAACAAACCCTCTATGCTTCTGAGACACCCTTTCTACAAGGGGATTCAAGAGTAGATAATGGCTGTGGAAACTGTGACTGAAGATGTTTGAGTTTGGTGGGAATATCCCAGCCAGTTTTGCCTTGACAGATTCAGGGTGCTGAAGATCTAGTGGGGCCAGGGAATGCACCCAACCTCCCATGATTTCACAGGGGACAATGGCAGTCCTGCAGACACTGCAAGCTCTGCGCACAAGCTCAGAGATTTATGAAGGAGTCCGCCCTGACTGCATCTCAAAAACTCCCTTGAGGCCTAAGAACTCTTTTCTTTCAAGCTGTATTCTGTGCTATCCCACTTGCACAGTGGATTTTAAATAGGGAAGGGGCAACCACAACTTTCCTGGGCTGCTGGAAGGAGGGGTTTCACCCTTCCATTGGGTACAGGACTGCATGATTGTTCTGAGGCATAGCATTCACTCATACATAATTTCTTTATGTGAACACTGCTGCTGTGCTAACTTCAGAAACTGAGCACATTTCTGAAGGAGATGTCACTCGAAAGCCAGTAGGGGCATGAATTTAAACGAATATATTGGGTTACCCACTTGAGAGATTCCCAGTGATGAGATAACCTAACATTTGGAATAGCTAACAAGAGCTAAAAATAAGGAGCAAGAGTCACCATTCACAATCAAACCTTGGAAAAACCGAAGCACATGATTTTTCTCCTGTAATAGTATAAGTGTTCAAGAAGAATGTACTTGGGTTAAACTATTTTGTCAGATGGAGCTCCAAGACAGTATTTCCCCGTATCAAATATCATTTTGTCAGGGATAAGTGGTCAAAGATCTCTCTCTCCCAGCCAGATTGAGAACATGTGGAAAGACCGTCTTTAAAGAAATAGGAACAAGATGAAAAGCAGCTAAAAAGAAGGGGGCCTGTCTTTTGATTCACACAAACGTGATGCCATGGGTTTTAAAGGGGCACAGGTTTTTTGGAGCAGTTTATAAATATGCAATAGGTCTGGGGAAACTCCAGGTGCAACTGGATCGGAAGTCTTTCAAGACTGCTTGAAATGAAACTACATGAAGACTGCTGAAAAGTGAATCAAAATCTGACAAAAGCCAAAAATGCTTCTGGTGCAGCAAGGGACTGAGGATGTTGGGCATGCAGCCCAAAGGAAGGACAAGCCGTGCTGACTGACATCACAGAAATTCCATCTTCACAAACACAGCTACTGAAGGGATGCCATCAAGAACTGCACGAGAAGGGAGGATTAGTTTAATGTGATGGCATTTTGAAGTCATCCTCCAGTCTAATGCAAAACCTTCATATCCAGGTGTAGCATCCAATTGCTGTGTTGAGAAATTAACTCAATCAAATGAATGCAATCAAAGCTGAGTAAGCAACTGAACAGACAACTGAAAAAATTATCCTGGCTCAAAAAACGCTACAGGAGTGACTGTGACTCATTCATGCCAAATTGATATGAACCAGCAGAGAAGTTTCCTACTCAACTTCCCTTGCAGTGGAATCAAGTAAATTTAAGGAATGAAAGTCAGATACATTACCAAATATGTAAGTAAATATTTTTTTACTATAGCCTTTTTTTTTAATTTTGAAAGACTCCACTCTCTCTGCCCCTAAGTTTCAGACATACAGTTCCATGGAAGCTACGCGAAAAGCATGACTCCAAGACAGTTAAACAGCAGCTCACAGGTCTCAGCCCGCAATCTTCTGCAAAAATCATTGCTGTTCTAGAACAGGCAGACCCCACAGCTCTGTTTCTCCTATGTCCAGTTCACATTAAAATAAGTCTGTGTTATAATGAAAGTTCTACTAGTTGTACTCTACAGCAGCAAATGGAAGAGGTGGACACCATCTGTGAATATATATATATATTTAAATTAATCATATTCTAAATGAAATCTGATGCAATTTAATAGCTTATATGTTAGGCATAAGACAACATTTATGGTAATTTTTATGCTGCAGAATTGCGTGTGTCTTCAAGTGTATTGAGGTTGGAGAACCCAAGCTCACTCAGTAAACACACGTTGCAGTTTTTATGCCACCCTTTCAAGCCCAAGTGGAATTTAAACATCATATTGAGTGGAGAAGAACAGAGTGTTTCACGACCTCTTTAGAGATTTGAAAAACAAACTTTCTTTGTGTCATTATTGGTCACTTTTAAGGGATATACAGTAGATGGGACAGAACCCTGCCAACAGCTGGCAGAATGGAAAACTAAGGACCTCACTTTCTACTTTTTCCTCATTCTCAAAAAGGTTAAATTTGAGTTAAAGGTGCTGTTCTCCTCTACTTCCACTACAGGAAATGCTTTTCTAGACAATTTCTCAAAGCTTCTGATTTTGAATGCAATGTTCTAAACCATAACATTCTCTGTATTCTCACCTTAGCTTTCTCCCAGGACTTTTCTGTATAGTTCATACAGAACTTCACAACACAAGATTTGGTAGACAAAGGCATTGTAAAGCAGTCCGCTTCTGCAGTTTGTGCTCATTCTCTCTAATAGTGTGCCCTTAAGAACATATGCTGCCTTAGTAACAAATATACAGGCAGAAAAATATTCATGGCACCCAACCATTCAGGCTCACATTTTCCATCATTCTTCCTTAACAAGTCAGTGAACAATCTTTTTTGTGACTACTCCTGTAAGATTTACAGCATTTATCCTCTCAGACTTTCCTATAACATACTCAGTATTGTAACTTTTTAATTGAAGAGACCAGGCATACTATAAAATAGTTATCCTTACATTTATTTAATTTAATTTCTATGTGTAGGGGGCTACATATCTCACAGAAGATGAGGAAACCCCAACACAACACAGGTGGGATGATCACTCAGTATCCCCCTTCCTACATTTAAGGAAATTATTCAGAAATTTGTTTCTGCAAAGGTGAAAATCAACATCTCAAGTTATAATTTACTGAAATTTAAGCCTTTGTACTGGATAATTCTTCAGTTGCCATGAGAAATAACATTAGTTGCCCGTACTAAGTATTCAGCTATCAATTGGTGAATAAAAGTTATCACACTCATGGTAGTGTCACTTAAAGAAACCACAGACAGCACTTAGGCTATCAGCAATTTTATTAAAGTAGTCCTCTGCTTCAATGTAACTTAAGCATAAACAAAGCAAAATCCTCACAATTGGAGCACATAACTGCAATAAAATTATAAGTTCACGGATGTTTACATGCAGAACTGAAAGTGTCCAACTGATGATAACAACACCTAGCAAACTTTGAACCACATCACAATCTCTGCTTGGCAAGCACATCAATAATGAGAGGACGTCTACTCCTTGATTATTTTACTTCCACATTGTGAAAAATCAAAGAAATGGCAGCACAGAGCACTATTGTTTTCCTGATAAGGCCTCTTTACTTTCAGATTTCTGATTGAGCCACAGAAGGACTTAAACGACTGTCACTATGATATAAACAGCTGTATTTACAAAAAAAAACTCTTACTAGACATAGTTCCTCAGGATTGCAGATATCAATCAAGAAACAAAACAGGACTTTTTTTAAAAGGTCCAAAGGCAAATGCTACATGTTATTTGCGCAAACTCCTGTGGAATTCTGGCCATCTGAAGTGTTCACAGAGACCACTTCACATTTCACAAAAGTAGTGTAGCAGAAAGCGCACTGCTCCAAGACACTTCTCAAAAGGAAAAAATTGTCACATCATCAGCTTTACTTCTGACAGAAACTTTTGTTTTCCACTAGTATCTCCTATGTAAAGTGACCCAGCTTGGATATGCTGAACTTAAGATACACTGGGCAAAAAGGCAGTAATAAGAAATCAATAAAGTTATAAGAGAAGTAGGTACAAGACATGGAGCCTCCAGAGGAAAGTCGTTGACTGGAAGATTTCTAGCAGGACAGACAGAAACTCACTGTAATAGAAGCCTAGGTTTACATGGTCAAAGGCTGGAGTAGATGTAGCAAGAGCCTAGAAAAGTCAGAGAACACCCCCACTGAGACCATAGAGCAGGCCACAGAAACACTGAGCCTCACCAGCCATGTCCTTTATGTAGGAGAATGACCACTTTTTGGCACTGGTTGGTGTCATACACTCTGTTAGGACAGGTACAAAGACACCAGCAGCCCTTCTAATGAATAACATAGATGCCAGTAGGAATGAACCCACACATTTTGGCTTTGAGGGGTTTTCACAGCACGCTACACAAATATACATGCATCCTGGTAGCAGTGAAGTGACAAAACCGAGGAGGAAATTCTCTTAATACAGTCCCCTTGTGGTGAGGAAATCAGTAAAGCCAAACAGCATGTGCACACATCTTATCCTCTGTAATACTTCCATCTTATTAAGTGCATAGTAAGGTTCAAAGAAAAATACACTGTGCACTCTCTAGAAATCTTGCTTCCTTCATTGCAGAAATTGAAGGAGGCAGGGGAGACTAGAATGCTGGGAAGTTAGACACCAATCTTTTAAGCTATGAATTCTTCTTCCATGCCTATAATTTGTGAATCACAGAATATTCACAGTTTACCAACTGAAATCAAACAAGATGTGTTTGGACGTAAGTGGTGATAGATTAATGTTATGTATTCTGAAACATTAGGTCTTTTTCACTTGAAAAAGAAGACTCTTAAAGGCAGAAGGTATCTTTGTCCCTATATTTCCTGATTCTCCATTTGCAAAAAGGAATGCCTTTTCTCACCTTTCACTTCAAAGAGCTGGAAGGAAGGATCTCCACATATGTGAAGAATCTGGCACTAGGAAATTTAATAACACTGTTTTCAAAGCCAAGTACTAATTGCATGCAACAAAAGAAAGAGCCGTATTCTTAAAGAATGAAAATCACACATTAATAAATACTGGCTCAGTATGTAAGCACTATTTCCAAGCACACTGAAAGTGCAGTCCTTTAAGAAGGAAAAAAGCAACACAATTAAAAGATGCTATGTCATATGCATGACTGCAAGAGGGGCAAATAAAGATCACCAAGTTGTCAAAAAGCATAAGAAGTGTTTTCAAACACAGTTTATGTGCAACACCCTGTACAATGATGACAGAATATATATGTTGACAAGGTTATAATAATGCATGTTTTCATGCTGATTCCCAAGGAATAATACAAAAAACCCCACACTTAAAATTCCATACCTTGATTATTTCCACCAATTGATCCACACCACTGTCACCTGGAAAGATTGGTTGTCCTAGTAACAGTTCAGCCAATACACAGCCTGCTGACCACACATCTAAAAAGAGAATTGGAGAACAGGAAAAGGTATCAGTAAAAGGTACATATTAGGCCATTTATATATAAAAACCCAGCAGTTGTAAGCTACTGTGTGTAACAGCTAAAAATAAAAACCATCCCTCTCCTAAAGGTTAATCTAGAAAACACAAGATACCTGGCATAAATCAATGGCAGGCAGGCAGTCTTAGAAGTCAAACAGTAAGATAATCAGAACCAGAAGATAATGTTAAATGCTGTAACATACTGACATTAAAACTTCTACATGTAGGGAAAAGACCTGAGAACATTTGCCATATGAAAAATAAATTTCCCCAAACCCAGTGTTGTTATTAAATCTCATTGATACCCATGCATAATTCATGATCATCTACCATAACGGCTGATGTTTTTACTGTTTCTGAATGTTGAATAGGCTCAGTTTTTCATCCACATATACACTAGCAGATAAACCAGTACTGCAAGTATTACTTATATCCTGAAGCACATGATGATTAAGGGATCTGGTAGGCAGCTTCACTAACTCAGTCACATCAAGACCTGATCTTTATCCCAATTCCATTTGCAAACTTGGCTGGACAACAGTACTGCAAGTCACAGATGAGGTCAACAGCATCCAAAGAAGCAGCCATCAACAAGTTTTCATGTATATGCCCAAAGCCACGAGTAGTCACTAGCAGCTACTCCTTTACACAATGAAAATTTTTATAATCTATTATATCTTCTCATGTATGAAGAAGACAATTCAATACTACAAAAGCAAGCAAAGAATGTATCTAAGCATACAACAACATATAGCATTTTGTTTTTGAAATAGTTAATCTGAATGAGAAATCTAATAAAGAAAATGCAGTAAACACTGCATAGCAGATATTTGGGAGTATTTGTTGTAACTGCACACCAAATGCTGAAGTTTAGGCAGCTCAATACTAAAAGTATTGTGCCTAGATGCAGAGAACCATTTCTTAAAAAAACCCAAAACCCAATTGACTATAAGATTTTCTAAAAAGTCATTGTTTTTTCAATGCACATGTGAAACCTTACCCTAAAATCTAACCTGAAATAAGCAATCAACAACAGATGATGTGTAAAGTATACAATACTGTAATGCTCTAAAAGGGAAAAGAATTGAACCAGTCTCCCTCCCTCCATCTTTCTTGAACTCTTGCTTGCTTCTACAAGCTGACCTTCCCTCATAAAATAACAGTAGGACCACTACTCCACAAATTCCAGAAGTTATGTCCTGAGGCCTCTTCCAACCGGAGATAACCCGCACTACGACAGAAATCTTCATTCCCCTAGTATATTTAAACTATGCCACTGGGAAGCAGGATGCACACAACAATGTCAGCTATGGCTAAAGGTCTGTGCAAGGAAGAGGTATCTGACCTATTATCATTTTGTCACAATCTCCAGGAGACAGATGCAAAAAATAATTTTAAAAACCCTTTCAGGTATTCAAGGCTACTAACAAAGTAGTCTGCAAGTTAGAACAGACTTTTCCTTCACCTATTTCTAAAATGAAGGATACAGGGAATATTGCCCCTGTTTTCAAGAAAGGTATGGTCCAATTTTAACATATGGTAGACAGCAAGCACTACTCATTACTCTAGCTTTCAAAATCATCCACCTCCAAGTCAAATGGATGCATTTTTACATAATGCCCTAGTACAAACATTGCATCAGGGTTTATCCTAAAAAAGTTACTACTTAAAATACAAACAACAACCAGAAATAATTTGAAGTCTTGGAATTCCAACAAGCAAACAAACCAGATTATGCTTTTTGATCTTTTAATCATATATAATAAAAGCCGGTATGGCCACCAAGGTGTTAAGATGTCCTTTGGACAACAAATGGAGGTGACATCACATAAGGAACACTTAATCGCATCCAACTATTAAACAGCATCTCTCTGATAGCTCCTGCTGTTGGACCAGTATGAACAATAAAAGATGTAAAGAATCACTTTACATGTCATCCCATGCATGCTGGGTTTATAGGAAATTATACAACAGTTCAACAGATAGCACAGACGTCATCAGTACTGAAGAAACTGATCAAACATACTAAGCAGTGAGAGTACTGTAACTTAAAAGTCACTCTAATGGGTTTTGAAAAAGCTGAGTATTATCAAATAAGTGGTACCCCAAAGCTGGGGTACCACTTATTTACAACTTTACAACTTTAGTTGTAATTTAATTTAATTTAATTTACAACTTTAGTCCTTACTTTGCACTCAAAAAGAAACAACATACATGAAGGAAAAGTATCTGACAATACATACACAAACCCAAAGTGGACGTCAGAGTAAGTCAGCATTCACAACTCCCTTCCTTTAAAAATTTTGAGACTATGCTAGCATGATTTTTTTCAAATTAGACTGTGGCTTTTTAAAACTGTTCTGGTCTGACTGCTCCATGAAGTTGGCTTTGTGCTGTTCTATCCTTTCCAAGTTTCTCTAAATGTCTTCACACTCCACCAGCCAATTTTAGCCAAGTCTGAAAAGTCTTGAATCTGTTGCAGGAGTTCTGTAAAAACAGTGGCGAGAGCGTGCATCTGTGTTGCTGCTGAGAAGGGCTCAGTCCCCGCAGGATGCACCAGGCTTGCCCTCACCCTGCTAAACTGCAGCTGCAAACAAACTGAAGGATGTGAAGGTCTTTGCTAAAGGGAGAAGGTCAAGTAGAAACAGGAGAGGCTACACAAGAAAGCCAAGGGCATCACAGAGGGAGAGAGAAAAAAAAAAAAAAAAAAAGGAAAAAGAAAAAGGATGCAGGTAATGAGGGCATAGATGGGGAAGCCTGAGGAATACTTGCTGTATTTGTGATGGGTTTAATCCATCAAACAAAACAAGTTCATTGGAAACATCTGTATTTGGTCCTTGCACAGTAGATCTTCTAAATCAAGTGATTTAATGCCTTGTTAAAGTCTATTTAATTTTCCTTGATTTTACTTGCTAACACTTTAAAGACACACAGAAATAAGCTAGAGGGATTCCAAAAATCCCCAAATTTTTTCCAGGTGTGTAATTTGACTGACTTCCAAACTAGGACTCGGGCAGTGTTCCCTGCACAAGGAAGTGAATGAATCCTTGAAGTATCCTCAACAAAAGCCAGAGAGCAGAAGGTAACTCCAGCAGCTCCAAGCAGGGACAACAACAAACCACAACTTACTAGGTGTTTATGCGATTCTAGGGAGCAATGTACAAAAAAGGAAGAAATTGGGAAATTTCAGCTCTGCTGAAACTTCATGGAACTTACGCCATCAACTTTAACAGGACTAAAATTTCATTCCAGCATAGCTTTTTTTTTTTACTGTTTTCTTTTAAAACTTCTGCATTCGGTAACATTTTTCTCAAGTCTGAAGTAAACAATGCACAACATTCTATATTCAAAGATGATACTAAAAGGAAGTGAGAAGGTAGTTAATATTAAATTTCGCTAGCTTCTTACAGCCTCTCTTCTCTCTTAGCACAGTCACAGCTAACTATTATAGGATAACAGTCTTTCAGAGCAAGCTAATGGTCTAACTACCCATTCCCATGAGAGGAAAAGCCTTTTCTGAACTCCTTTTTAATCTGTGCAGTTTAATTAAGGCAAAAGATGACTATCATTCATATGCTTTAAACTAGTTAATTAACAAGGTTAAGTGAGAACCTTAACGGAAAATGAAAATCAAGTCAATAAATGACCCTTCTGCTAAGCTAGTTAGGAAAATGTGAAATTTTAGGAGAGAATACTAAAAGCTATTAATTTTAAGTAGAATCACAGAATTTTCACGGTTGGAAGGAACCTTTGAGATAGAGTCCAACCACAGACACACAAAAAACCAAAAACACCTCGCCTCAAAAAAAAAAAACAACCAACAACAACCAACAAATCACCCAACCCAACAACCTCTAGGCACTAGAACATGCCCTGAAGTGCCTTATTTACAATGTTTCTTAAATACCTCCAGGGATGGTGACTCCACCACCTCCCTGGACAGGCTGTTTCAGTGCCTGACCACCCCCTCAGTAAAGTAATTCTTCCTAATACCTAATCTAAACCTCCCCAGCCACAACTTCAGACCACCTCCTCTGGTCCTGTCATTATTCACTTGGGAGAAGAGGCCAACCCCCACCTCTCTACAACCTCCTTTCAGGTAGCTGTAGAGGCAATGAGGTCTCCTCTCAGCCTCCTCTTCTCCAAACTAAACATGTCCAGTTCCCTCAGCCTCTCCTCATATGACATCCTCTCTAGACCCTCTTACCAGTTTGGTGGCTTTACTCTGGACACGCTCCAGCACTTCAATGTTCT
>VZRU01009861.1:0-34187 GCA_013398155.1 Pedionomus torquatus | reverse complement strand
TTTTTAAAAAAAGGCTATCAACAGGATACATCACATTTTCAGTGACAAAGGACCACAGCTGATGGGAATAATCTAAGCTAATAATTGTTAGAACAAATATAACAACATTACGGGACAGTTTAGCAGCAATTCCCCACTCCTAAGTTCATCCTTACCAACGCTATTGGACACCCCGGGAACACGGAGCAGCAGGGGCAGGACTAAGGCTGACTGGAAGGTGGGATCTCTTGAGAACAGAAGCGCAGGGAGGCAGAGGGTGAACAAGGCTACGTGCTCAAGGGCGGAGGGGAACAGCAGGCAATGCTAAACCTCCACAGGTCCGTTTGTGAGGACATCTCTTCTCCCACCCAACTAGAAGACAACCTGCTCCGGGAGAAGGGGCGGAAGGACGGAGCGGGTGGGCCGGGTGTCCCCGTTGAACGCAGCCGCGCCCTCCCGCCCCGGTCCATGGTCCTGCGCCGAGGGCGAACCGAGCCCCGAGCCCGGCCACCGCCTTCGAACGCTCCCCCTCGAGCCTCCTTCCCTCTGTCCACTCCCTGCACTTCCAGCCCCAGCAGACGGACAGATGAGGCTGAGCGCCGCAGAGGAACGGTGCCGGGAATGGCACCACAGCACAGGCAGGAAGGGAGAAGAAAGGCAAACTAGTACATGGAGCCAAGTGAAGTGTGAGAAAGGACTAACAAAGGAGCCGCTACGAAAAAGCCTCGTGGAGGTCAAAATCCTGCACAAAATGCTTCAACTGTGGTTTCACAGAGTTAAACCAGATTAAAAAAGCAGGCTTCCAGTCTTAATGTGGGAAGAAGCCTAGACTGCTCCTAGAAACCTTAAGACAGCAAGGGCATTAAGAGAAGGAAAAAGATGGTCGTAGTAAATGAGAAAGCAGAGCAGGTTATACCACCCTTCATCCAAGAACCACTCAAGACAGAAGACTGTCCTGAGCCGATTACTTTACTTTGACCCACGTAATTGTTGTGGTGCTCTTTAGTAGGCCAAGCTTCTGATGCAATTCCAGCAGAAGCAGTAATGCTGAATGCTATCAGCAAAGCTACTCAAGAAAAACTACTGTCTAAGAAATATTGTATGGATACTTCCTCCAGAGTAAGCATTCTTTGACCTTATCTACTCATTCTTAAAAAAAAAAAAAAGTTAGAGAGTTCTTCAGATGAGAAACTTTAAGTATGCAAGAAGGGAAGTGAAATGAAACCTTTTTTCAGACGAGAAAAATGGAAACACCCACTCACTCAAATACCACGTTTACTTTTCCACAATTTCGTTATTTTATCTGAGTCTACACCCCACTGCCTGCTCCAGGGGAATGGCCCGGAGAGGTCCAGCCCTTCCAGGACGTTTCTCAGTGCTACCTCCCATTCCTCCCAGGGCAGGAATTCCAGTGCCCTGGAGCCCATCCAGGGACTACGCCAACACCAACAGAGAGAAGGGATCTGTTCTCTGCAATGTAGTCTGAGAAAGCGAGGTACCTGCTACTGGTCAAGGTGCACTGTTAATAAACAGCCACAGAAAAGTTAGTCTAGCCCTATTCAGAAAGCCAAATAAGGAAATGTAGTCACCTGCCCCAGGTCTCTCCCTTCACAGTCCCCACACCAGGAAGGAAAGGATTGTTGCTCTATGGCTACTCTGGATTATTGGCAGGTCTCTAAAAATCCAGTACTTTGCCTTGAAAATGCCTCACAACAGACTTCTCTGCAACAATGATGACCAAAGTAGAAATTTTCCTGGTTTCCAGTGCAGCAGCGTTGCAGAAGCAGAGATGCACATCTGAAGAAGATGAGCCCAGTTCTCCAGCTTGCTCTACAGCAAGAGCTAACCATACGAGAGTCACTGACTAACGGCCTATGTCTTTCAGCAAGGCCGCTTTTTACTCCTTTCTGTGCATTTTGCTGATCAGAAAAACATGATGAAGAACATTTTATTCTGCTTTTGTCCAGAACATAATTTCTTATTAAGGTTCAACAGGTTACTTGCAATATGTTGGGAGAGCAGGAGAAAGGTACAGAGAAAGTTCCATTCTTGCTGCAGAACCGTCCCTCTCTTATACCGTCTGCTCTCATATTTTCAGTTTTATAAATAAACTGTAA
Organism: Pedionomus torquatus; assembly: GCA_013398155.1. Classification (NCBI taxonomy): domain Eukaryota; kingdom Metazoa; phylum Chordata; class Aves; order Charadriiformes; family Pedionomidae; genus Pedionomus; species Pedionomus torquatus. The sequence goes on along the minus strand of VZRU01009861.1, from coordinate 32,091 downwards.
TTGCATAGCTAGTTCCATTAACTTTTTGTGGAAGAAAACTTATGTCAAGATCCGGCCTCTGCTCCTCTGTTTGAGGCTGCATTATCCAGAATCTGATTCCCATAAGATAGTGATGTGCTGTGCTTCCAAGTTCTAGTTACGCCAGACTTACTTTCCCTCATGCCAAAAAGTGTGAAGCTTGAGTTTGCTAATTCTGTAGTGCCGAGAGGACAGGGGAATTAAGTACCAGTTTGTCAAGCTTCACTTGGAGAATATACCCAGACTACAGTGTGCCAGGTAAACAGGGCCAAAAATCGAGCGGTATTTTTTTCCCCCAAACTGGTGGAAACTATACTACAAAGGAGCAGTGTTTTGGCAGCTGTGCTCCTGCACTGGAGAAATTTTAGACCATTTGCCAATTCTGTAGCAAAATAAAGTATCTTCAGGAGGGCCTACGAACCTGCTGTCTTCGATTATACAGAGATATGTGTTCAGTCAAGCACCTTCAGCTCACACAGAACAAGAAATAAGAGCTCTCAGAGATCTTATATAGTTCTGAGAGAAATCAGGAAACCAAAATACTACTGTGCATACCTGAACACGCCACATAGTGCTACTTGGTTACACAGAACACGTACCATGTGCACTACATTGCAGTTTGGACACAGAGGGCAGAAGCATCATCTTCAAATGAGGAATTTAACAGCAAGTGCCCAAGTTGTGGCTAGTTTTGAGTGTCCCAACAGGCTATTTTCAGTACACTAAAATGCAGAGTGTACTTAAGGCTATAAGCTAGTGGCTGGAAAAAAAAAACTCTTATTGCACATATGAACTCACAAGGCAGCTATTTCAGTGCGCAAAATAGATCTGGTAATCATGCTAAGCTGAATAATTAGCTAAAATTAGAAATTTTAAGTTAAAGGGAACTTCTTAGATGTTATGAGGACAAAGATCTGCTAAACCAGCAGTGACAGCAAAGGAAAACTCCCCAGACCCTAGCAAAGAAGTAAATAACATGACAAATACTTTTTCTCTCACACCAGTCAACGTGTACAATTCATCAAAATAAGATGCTAAGTCAAAAATTCTAATAAAATTCAAGGACGAGCTGGACATTTATATAATAAACAGCTCATCTGCAATTACAACATCAATACAAAAACATTCTACTCCATGTATTTTTTTAATGCAAACTAAATTCAAGCCAAAAAGTTACACCAGAAGTTATACCCTAGGAAGAAGTCCATCATACAAGTGCTACTGCCAAATGATGTCTTCTCTGAAATTCCTGCTTTTGCCAACTGTCACAGTACTTGACTAGAATAACAACTTGTGCTTACTTATCATAAAGCAATTTAAAACAGGAGAAAGAACTTTTGCATTATAGATTAGATTTCATCCTTACTATTTTTCTCAGAAGGTTGATAATTTTGGGGGGCAGTTTTGGTTGGGTTAGTTGTGCCTTTTTTTTTTTTTTAAGTTTTCTTGAATTCATTAGCAACTTATTCTTCATGAGCCATTTAAAATCAAGAGTAGTTATTGATAACTAAGAACAGTCTTTTGTCCTAGAGTAACATATAGTTACTATTCAGTTTGCTCAGTAATCTTGAGTACTGCTGCCTTGATAATTTAAACTTAAGCATTTCAAGAAAGTCTATTTCATAAATAAGAACTTAAAAATGTCTTTCCACAAAATAGTAGTTTTGACAGAAATTAAACCAGTTTTTTGTAAATCCATTTCCAAGTTTTCAAAGCACGATTCACATTTACTTCCCTCACCTGTCTTTTCAGGGTTGTTCATCTTTGTTTAGGATGAGCTGTTTCTTTTCTTTGCATGATGACGTGTGCACTGTCCCCCGAGGAAAATGCCTTTGACATTTTGGTAGGGGAAAAAGTGTCTAAGAGACAACTTCACATCTGAGTAAAGGCAATAAGCTGTTGGCAAGTTGCCCAACTTCCACATGACGCACATCATGATGGCTCTAAGAGGCTGAGTCTTCCTTGAGAGAAGACAAAGGACATAAGTTGCTTGTAAAGAGTGCTTCATTAGCTTTCCTTGGAGGATGCTCAGAGTGAATATTGATAATGCCATTGTCATTGATAGTTCACTGAAGGAGAAGCATTTGTACAGAGCATCCAGCACCAACAGTGAGATCATGCATCAAATCAGACCTAATTACTGTCTGCAGCTTTGGAACGTAGAGTTGCATGACTCAGACGAGGAGAGAGAATTCCTCTCTATCTACTTATTTCTTCCGTAGGGAAGCACTGGAAAAGCAGCATATAAAATATATCAGGTTAATTCTGTGGAGAAATTATTTTGTCACAACCACTCTTTTCAGCAAAGAGAAGTCCAGATAAACAGGATTTGTAGTTCAAACACCTGCAGCACGTGTTCTACAAGCCAATATTAGACCTCTCTGTACACACAGGATAGAAAAGTTTAAGTTGGAAGGCCCTCTGAAAGTCCTCTCTCACCTCTCCCACTCTCCACCTCTGCACACAGAGCAGAGCATTTGAACTTATATGGGGATGCTCAGGGCTTTGTCAAGGTTAGTTGTGAAATTCTGTCCCATTCCATCCTTGAAGTGATTCAAACCTGAACAAACTGCTCTGTCTCGCTCTGCTTTGAGCAGGGGGTTACACTGAACAGTTTCCAGAGGTGCCCTCTGACCATAACCATTCTGCAAGTCCCAGCATCCACATCTTTTCCAGACAACCTGTTAACTATGTGTGTGCAGGACACGCTCACTTTGAATTAGATCTGCAGCAGAAATACATCTGTTCTAGGTGACCAACAAAACTAATTCAAAGTCTAGGAGTCTAATTTACAATGTGAAAATTAATCTTCAACGGGAAATGTTAATAAAGGAAAAAGGAAGCAGATAAATTCACTGCTTTTGTGAATTGCAACTTACAGTTATCACAGAATTCAGCATAGGGAAAGAAACTGAATAGCCTTAGTTGGAGTTCATAGTATTTTTTAAGAGCATTAGAAGGCACAAACATTTAATTAGGGAAATAAGAAAGAACATTACTAAACCTCAGTTTATCAACCTGTAAAGAAAATAAAATAGTCATAAACTTACTTTTTAATTTTCAAGGTTCTATACAGGTGGATATGATGCTTCATAGAGAACGAAGGTGTGGGGTAAGTCCAGTCAGTCCTTGGTCTGCAATATGAAAAATGAAATTGTAAGTAGAGAAGACAAAATATGCTAGATGGGGGGAAATAAAGACCAAAGTTATGGGATTACACACTGTAACTGCTGCATTAGCATTAAATAATAATAGCATTAATAATAAAACTAGCTGGCACACACAGAATTATGTAGTCACTTCCAACTAAAGGAGAAGGAAGATAAGTGAAATGGAAAAGGGTCTTCTGGTCTAGTGAGCAACCTGTGTTTAATGTCAACCAAAGTAGTTCAGATGTACCAAGCAAGTCTCCAGATGGAAGCTGTACTTTCTCTGCCAAGATAATTCTCTAGGGCAACATTGGATGAGGTCTTCTCAAATAAATAGATGTGAATTGCTACAAGGAAAAAAATAATTGAACTCTCCATACATTCTCTTTGTAAATTGACTAGATGTTTAACTCCCCTTCTCTTCTACTTTTTCTGGCACAAGAACCCCAAATACAACACAACACATCCATCCATCTCACAAAAGGAAAAAAAAAAAGTGCATTTCATATCAGATGCTTTGCGTCAAGCCTGCTAAGGCTCATAAATCAGCTGTCTTAGTGCCCTGGTCATTTCAACCAACGTCTGACCCTTTTGTTAACTCATGATTTATAACTGGAAGTTTGTTTTTTTTTTTTAATGCCAGATTTATAAACTTTACTGTGCTTGGTTTGATATAATATCCATTTTGTGCATCAAGCTATAAGACAGTAAATTTATTGTCTATGAACTGTTACCTTGAAAAATTACATCAATGCAAAGTGGTTTCCATTTAGAATCAATGGGCAATAAATTCATTGGATTTTTTCTTTTGGGGGGGGAGAGAACATGATGATATTTATGAGGTCATGAGTGGCTATATAATGGGTGAAACTGGGAGAGAGGCAACAGTCAGACAGGAGTTCTGAGTTACAGAGGTAAGACAAAGACGAAATCTATTCAACACAGCAACGATGCATAAGCTGGTATTCTGCTGTCTCATTATTGTCAGCTTCTCCTGTCCTCTCTCATCTCTGCCCATCAACAATGCCAGCGAGATGTCTTATCAGCTCTCAGGTAAGTCTTTTTGATTTTAATCATCATAAAGCAGGGGCTGGAGCAGTAAAACCAGAGGAGAGGCAGGTACGCTTTCCGAGGGGCCTTTGTCTGTGCTGGTCAGCTGTAGAAAAATCAGGAGTGTCTCGAGAACACCAGCAGCCCAAGTGACATCATCAGTGGGTGCTAGTCTTGTAAAATGCAGAGGCTAAGTGCCCTAAATATTTCTTCCTGCTGCTTTGAGATGCAAGAGACAAAGGTATTGGAGCCCCTCAGCACAGAAGGTGAGCTGGCATATATACAGCATCTGCCTTTGAAGCAGCATTGGTAGGCGCTGGGCAATTTAAAGAAACTTGGCTGTACAGATTCTCCTCTTGCTACATTTAAGTGAAACTGTATTAAAATGGGGGAAACCCACTGCAGATTAATGCAGTCCTACTTAGATCAAGAACAGGCAAGTCTGTCTTACGCTACAAAAATAGCAATATATCGAGCGTGCTGTTTGTTTGAACTGATGCAGATTCTGTTCAGTCTGGTGAAAGAATAAACCTTTGCTTGAAAAAGCTGTCCTCAAACTTTGAAATTATACTGTTAGTCAAGACTGAAATGGCTCAGTAAAAATCCACACAAGAGACTGGAAAGTTATTGTCATCAGATCTGCCCCGTGCTGGAAGAGTTTCTGAAATGAGTTATGAAAGAACAGGCAAATCAAACCCAAAGTCACTGCATAAAGCTGACTATTGAAAAGTGGCTGTTCTTACCTGCTTGGCAGCTGCAACAGCTGTTATGCTGGTCTATAGGTATCAGTAGTTCCTAGTGTGCTCTGAAAGATCTTGGCGTCTTCTCAAGCCTTCCAATGTATCTCTTGCATTTACAGGCAGCTGTGACTCAGTATGGATAATGTCTAGCACATCATAGGGTGAACAAGCTGGCTCTAACAATTACTGTGTTTGTTTGAAGAGATCCATTAGGCTTATTAAATCTTCCTTGCTAATATAGAGAGTCTCTAGCCTGGGTAAGACAGAAGTAGAACTCTGTATTAAAGAGGGTTGTTTTGGTGCTTTTAAAATCTCAAAGCAATTTTATCTGCTAACACCACTCTGAATTAAAAAATAACACACAGTTAGAGATGTGACTTGTCTTCATATAGCACAGGACAGTTACAGTACTCTTATTCAGACTCTTACACTTAAATCCCTGCTGTCCTTTGCAATTATCTTTTTGTACAGAGAACAGGCCAACAGTGCGGGTGTCCAAGGTCTCCAAGCTATTAATCTTGGTCCAGCAAGTTTCAGCAGTTTATTTTCTCACATATTCCCTACTGAGTAGCTATACAGTCTCACCCATCCCTTCAAGCGAGAGCAACTAAAACTCCATAGTATCATCTAAAAGCGCAACTTCAAAATTATATTAAACTACAAAACTGGAGTTTGATAATAGTACCCTCTCCTTGCCCACAACTACCTCACGTGTAACACTGCCAGGGGCTCCTATTGGCAACCTGCCTTGGGCTACTTCCAGAATTCTAAATCCTCTATGCGTTTACAAATTAATTCCATTAGGTATCAACAATCTGTTGTTTCAGAAAAAAAGTAGTAATATCTGTACTGGTAGACATGTTAAATGAGAGATGATTGAAATGCATGGAGAAGTATAGCTGCCAAAGTCTGTTCTAGGATTTCCCACATTTCTTCCTGCCCCTCCTTCCATTTTATTGCATTTAACAGTTGGGAAACCGAGCAAGTTAGTAAGCCTTGAACAGGAATTTTTATTTTTATTCATAGAAAAGGCCCAGCATAAGGGCTTGTTAATAAAGAAATGGAGGAAAAAAAAACACACAACAAACAACATAAATTCTGTAAGCCTGGGTTGCCCTACAGCTGGGTGCCAGAAGGAGTGTGTTGTGAGTTCCCTGAGCAATAGGAGGGGCTGCTGTTGGTCAAAAAAACATTCTTCAAGAAAGATTTGCCAGAGAAATTAGAACCTGAGATTAACGTCAGGAATCGGGTACCTTTTCAGAAGGTATCTTTTGTCAAAGCTTTGAAAGGAAAAAAACCCGAACAGTTATCCTCTATTACATTCATTAAATGAGGATGGACGATTGGTGACTTAATGATAATTTTCAGTAGGCGGAGCCAACAGACCTGATCAGGAATCATCTGAGACAGAATGAAACAGGGATTCAAAGCAAAAGACTTACCTTATGCCTGTTTCTGTCATCTCCATTTGCAGCTGATGAAGATCCGAGATTAAATCTGGAGCGGCTGGGCAGCCTGGGAAGCACGTCCCTGCTTCAGTTCCTGCCAGAGCTGTTGGGCACAGTGGCTGGAGACAACAGAGCAGGTGAGGAATTACCAGAGCAGGTTACGGGAGAGAGCTCAGAGTTTGCACGTCCAGCTCCCACAGATACTGTGTGCTGACTCCTGGGCTTTTGCCGAAGAACATCACGTACAGGCAACGGGCAGCTTCTATTTAGTTGTCCAGGTGCTCGGGGAAAGCTGCTGAGCGGCCGTGCTTGCCAGCCAGCCTGCTGCAAGGCTCCAGATTAATTTAGCAGAACCGGGGCAAGGCCAAGATGAGCCTTGAAGCAGACAAAACGGAACAGCAGGGTGTTTTAAAAACCAGCAACACTTGCAGAACATGCAGAATCAATAGCAAATAGATGGTCTGGAGGGCGGCAGATGTAACAGATGCCTCCTGAAGAGGACAGCCCAATTTGCATCTTCAGAGTCCCAGATCCTGCTGGAACAATGTGCCACAAGGAATGGCTACGAGGCAGGAAAAGTCTGTCTGGTCCTCTGGATGCCCCAGCTCCAGGCTTCTGCCAGTCACAGCATTACGGCACACAAGTGACTCCTGCAGCTTCACAATTTCTAAACGGTAAAACATTTCATTATGTCTCCCCTCTGCCAGGTCTTAGCCCCAGCAGCTACAACCCAAGGGAAAACATCAAAGAGGTGAGTAAAGGACTCTCTGCCACTGAAACAAGAAAAACAAGACTCCACATTTTAAACTACATAAAATTGTTACTGAGACATTATTTAATGCCACCGTGTTCTTGAAGCTGGAATCACTTAGCAGCTAGATAAGCAGGTAAGAAGAAAATAATTAAAAAAAACAAATGACCAAAGCAACACAGAAAAAGAAGGGCAAGTAACCCAGAGCATTTCATTCCAAACATTCCCACTCTTTTTCCTCAGAAAAACAGCTTTCTAAATAAAGGCCAATTTCCAGCTTCACCAGGCCAGGTACATTAACCAGTATTAGCCGCATGTCATTTGGTGCCCCCCCCCTTCCCCTACAACGCAGACTACACAGTATTATCAGAGGTAAGCAGAGAACTAACTCCTGTTCACTCGTCTGCCAAATGAAATGCAAAGGTGGAAGACAGGGTCTAGTTTTAGCAGATCACCTAAATCACCAGGGTGCACCTGGCAGCTGCCGCTCCTCGCCTGTCAGAACCCAGGGCTGGGGGACCCCTGGGAGCAGGGAGGAGCACACCTCCCTGCTGCAATCATCTGCGTCCAACACTCACCTCTCTTGTGCTGTTTGTCTTCAGGCTTTCTATGGAAACCACCCTCGAGTTGCTTTGCTGGGCCGCTTCTTGACCAAGGACAGGAAACAGTACAAGAAACGTGGGAATCTTTCTGAGTGCTTCTGGAAATACTGCGTGTAAACAGGAGAAGAAACTCTTCCTGACTTTAGCTGCATAATTTATACAGATATCTGAAAAGATGTATATAGATTTGCTTGATTTAAAATGAGAATGAAGAAACACGGAGACAGCTCCCAACTTTAGACTCTATGCTACTTGTAAATTAATAAATTCTTGATGTTTTGCAATTATGCTGTGAGCAGTGTGGTATTTTCTTAAAGCTCAGCACAACAGGAAGAAAGTAATGGGACAAAATGATAAATATACAACGTGAAGAGAACTCGGGCAGGGGAAGCAAGATTCCCATGGGGTCCTGTGAAAGCTCTCAGAAGAGCGATGCCTCAACTGCCTCAAGTCCAGAGACAAGAGGACTTTGTCCTTTGTCACTTAGACCACTTTGTATATTGGGGTGCCAGGTAGGAGGAGTCATTGCTGCATTCCCTGATGATGCTGAGCCGGTGAAGGAGGGCAGCTGAACAGTGCCCGGGTCCCCTCCTGCCATCCCCAAGGCATCACGAAAACAATAAGCACGTGCCAGGATCAAGCATCTGCTCCCACTCCCGCTGGAGAGAGAAAACTGCTTCTCTTGGTCCCTCCTAAAGAAAGACCCACAAATCTATTCCTTTGCATCCCCTTCTCCAGTCCCAGCTGCCCATGACAACAGGAGTGTCTGTACAGAGCACAGGCTTTATGAATTGTGCCTGGTTGCCATCACGCACGGCACGGAAGGTAACCGCTGCGGCTGGCGGCGTCAAGGCTTTACACCCAGATGCAGCCATCGGTGGGGGCAGACAGGGATGAGACAGGACTTGAAAGAATTGAGGAGTGTGACCTGCACTTGTGTGGCTGCACAGACAGGGGATGCTGATACACAGACACAGGTCACAAAGCGTTACCAGGACAAGCCACCTCCTGCCTGGGCACTCGGGGGCAGCGGGATTTGTTCCCCTGAGGCACCACAGGCTTTTTATGATGGTGTTGTATCTTGGCATCCTAATGAGGAGAAGACAAAAACAGGCAGCTGCAAAAATGGTTCTAGCCCGACTCCTTTGTATTCTTTCTGAACCCCAGGTAATTCCTGACAGTGTCTGCGATGAACAGTCGGAAATTGTCTCTGGGGAATGTCACTCTTCAGAATGTGCACAAATAGTCTGAGCTGCGAAGCCCAAATTTGTTCAATACATACTGCACACCTAAACCTCGGCTAACCAGGGCTCACAGAAAGCTTGAAGTAAACTTCACCTAACAGCGACACACATACTACATTCATCTCAGTAATATACATCATAAATCTGACTGTGCTGTTTAAACAAGGCCTACAGGCTCGATACAGCTTGTTCACATCACATAAATTGTAAAACAGATGAAGCCAGGTATAACACAGAAAAATGCCCTCACAAATGCAGAGCAGCTGGATGCTCTGTGCAGCTATTCGAAATCTTCTGAACATTTATCCTTCTCTTACACAATGCAGCAATCCAGTGCCCATCTGGAAACCACTCCTTTGTTGCCATCTCATCAGTCAATAAAAACTTGTAAGAAAAGACTTCAACTTTCTCTAAATGATTAACCGTCCAAGATAGATTTTTCTTCCCAGTCTTTCTAAGCTCTGCAGCTTTTCCCATCTATGAAATAAAACTATCTATTCCATCCCACTTAAAAAATTGCATAAAGCAAAATAATTACAACCACAATGAATAATAATTAAAAAAAAAAATAAATACAAGTATTAAGAAGTTCAGTAGCCATCTACATAAGAGAATAAATTAAGACAGCTGTCATGTGGTGAGGAGAGTCAAGATCAGGCAATTAGGCTATAAACCATCAAACTGGTTCGACTTTCAATACCGCAAAAATACTTGCTAGCAGCTATTGCATCTAAAGCAGCAGTACTCTAACCACTTACTGTGTCCAAGCTAGGCCAGAGGACAGCAGCGGAGGCTGAGGGGGAATTCAGCTAGTTCCAATAGAGCAGAATTTCAGCAGAGCCTAAATCTTACAGGAAATTGTTTCTCCACAATTAGTTAAGAACTTTATTGCTCTACAAGATTTGCCTCTGAACCAAAACTATGAATGTTTTTCCTTGTACTTCCTCAAGAAAACAAATTTTAACATGGTGGAGCCAACCTGCTCCCTCCCAAGGTATTTATTATTCCTTTTCTAACAAAATCAACACAGACAGAAGATTTAAATCCTGCATGCCCAACCCCAACAGTTGACATACCCAAATACAATCCTTTATGTTCAAAAGGCACTTGCCCTCCTTCATGGTCTGCAACTAGAAGGGAAGAAATCCTGAAATGGGTAAGCTAGAGTGAGATATAAAAAGACCACAAACACATAAAAATGAGAGAAATAATCACCACATCACCATTTCCCTCAACATCTACATACAATAGGAACACCCACTGCAGTTTCTTAACATTCTATTTTAACAACAAAGGTAATCACACACTTGAAACAGTTCTTTGCAGCATATTTTTCAGTTTTATTTATAAAAACAGAAGCTCATTTAAAGTTTACAGTTAAAATCACAACTGTAAATTCCACCATAGCTGAATACTATTTCAGTAAAATATTCCTATCAACTGATGTACAAAGTCATTCAATTGTGATTTAACACTAAGTTCAGCTGGAAGATAAACTTACCAATACATTACATATTCAGTGAATATTTATTGCACACTGTAAAAATACACTGGGGTCCCTCCTGTTCATAGCAATGCCATGAAAACATTTGCACACCAATTCATCTTTTAAAAACATAATTGTATATTTATGAATACAACAAAAGGGTTTCCAAACTGCTGACACCCCCACGGGGGGTAGGTACTGCATCATTTACTGTATTTGCATGTTCTCCCTTTGATCACCAAAAAAGTGACCTTCTAAGCAGCTCTGAACTCTCCTCAACATTTTAATTATGCCAGGCAAAACAAAGTCACATAAGCAAAACAGCCTGTGAGAAATCTGGCTGCAGTATTTACTCCATTGGTCTTTCAGATCAGACCTGGATCTCACTTTAATACTCCAGCAAACAACAAAGGTTAATATACGATGAAGTAACAACTACCAGTTCTTGAAAACTTAAGGAAATGAGGTTCTTTCCAAAAGGCTTGATAAGGCATTTATTTGAAAGATGCTGTGGTACTAGCAGGGTAAAGAGTACCTGGGAAAACTGTTTTTTGTCTTATACCTGCTTTTTGCAACCAAGACTGTTCATGGTATTTTTGTCCACACCATTTTTTCTGTAACTCACTACTAGCATAGCCCCAGACAAGCAATCTTGCACCCATGATTTAGCCAGAATTACAAACTTTGAATTAAAAATCCCAGGCACCTTCAGTACATATGGTCATAGGGTATGGTGGTCACAGCACTACAATAATGGTCTAGGATTTCTGTTGCTGTATGATCCTACCAGGCATAAAATTCGCAGTAGTAGGTGGTACAAGAAGGGTTAACATCTCCAAACAAGAAATACATTTAATATGATGAAATTTTTACATACAGGTCAGCGTCCACTGGTAGCAAAACCAGCACAGGATACAGTGAGTGAAGATCCCCAAACTATATTCCTGGATTTGGTATGAACTGGGGCTACACATCTCTGCAAGTCCTTTGTGTCTCTGCCTCTTTTTAGACAACCGGGGTAACAACAGTCATCTTTTTGACACGTTTCCAAACCTATGGATGAAAAGCATTATTCAACTGTTAGGTACGTATTACTGTTCTCCTGAAGTACACTCCCCTGTTTTATAGAAGGGCCGACATCTATGCCTGCTAAGACATCACAAACTGTCCCATCTTCATACTCAGGAAATAAACATTGTAAATAATGTACAGCAAAAGAGTTGTTTATCTATTGCTTTTGGCTTATGCTTTTAAACTGCTTTGAAGGAGATAGCTGTCATTACCTCGAGCATTCAAATTATTTCACTTGGTGAAAAAATCAGTCATTTATTTTAGGCATAGCTAACTAGAATGGATTCTAATGTATTAGTCTAATTTGACAGTTAAGTTAAAGAAGCTTCCCAATTAAGAAAAGAATCTCTACACAAAGTATCTTATTACATGTTTTAGAGCAAGTATTTTTAGGCAATGTGGCTATAAAGCAGAGTATTATACTGGAAAATGCTGGGGAAAGACTAGGACCGGTGTAAAATACTACTTGAGTACACAACTTGATATATGTAAACATCTATTGTTGAAGGCTCTTATTTTAAGAGGTGTTTAAAATGAAACACGCAAAGCACTGAGGATGTGTGGACCTCTGCTGATTAACAACACTTAAGAAAAAACACATTCAAGCTGAAAAAACTGCAAGACAAAGAAATGCAGTTTAAGAATAAATAGAAAGCAATACATATAAACAGAACAGGCAAGCATACTGGAAAAAAATCAAAAATCAAAAGAACACTGCTTGAGTCAAATTAGCCTTGAAGACTTACAATTCTGCAAAAATAACTTTCCTTGAATTAAGCTTTAACAACAAAGACTGTGACTGAATTGATTAAAAAAACCAAACCAAAACATTTAGATAAACAGTTTTCCTTCAATGACCTGCAGATCACAGTATTTTAACTTACTCAGTAACTTGAAGGTTACTAGTAAATGGAACTGAAAAAGTGTAAATCCTTTACATCACAGAAGAGTTACAAAGAACAAAAGGATGAATAACGTTCTTACATTCTAAAACTCTTTGTTGAGAAGGCTAAGGTGATTAATAACACCACAAGGAAAATCTGATTGCATCCAGCTTTTGATAAACCAGGGGGAAATCAGAAAAAAATTGCCAGGTTTTAATCATGTGTGTCCTGCCTGAAGAGCACTTTGAGACATGCAGCATTAAGCTGCAAGTATTAACAGGAGAACAAGTCCTTTTACAGACTGAAATAGAAAGTGGTTACCACTTTCTGAGTAACAAAGCCACACTCCGCACAAAGTAATTTTTTGTCCATGGATTTCAACAGTCAGAGATTCTGTTACAAAGCTTAAAATTCGTATGGGAAGTCAACAGTGACGAGAAATACCAAATATATGGTTTGATGTTCAAGTTTGGCTCCACGACATGTAACTTTTCAAGAAAGCAAAAGAAATGAAACTCTTGTTTGGTTGGTTTCTGTTTTGTTTTGGTTTTGGCATCACCACAACAAAAACAAAACAGGGAAATGGCTCAAAATTTCCCATTCACTATGTCTGGATTCAAGTCATCTAGCTACTCTAATACTACATCAACAACAACAAAAATAATCATTAAGATACACAGTCTCCTTCCAGAGCACTAGCAGCAGAAGAGATTGCACAGAGCTACTTGAATTGAGAACTAGACCATAGTGCCTCGATAGAGGTGGCTTTCTGTCTTTCACTAAAAAGCAGATCCTGCATAAGGAAATGACTCCTAAATTGTTCCTTCTATTTTTTTGATTGCTATTTAATCTTAAATAGATATGCAAAACAATTACCCTTAACCATACACCTATCTTGAGAAAAACAGCTTTAAAAGCAAGAACTTTAAAACAACTTGGTTCCAAATCACTTATTTGTTGGGCACAAGCTGGTGAAAGGCATTTTGATGCAGAATAACTTGGCCAGTTTTCAGCTCTTTGTTAAAAAGCCTACTGGATTCTTGAACCAGCTACAGTGAGTTTAGAGCCTCTTAGTATCTTTAGAGTATCTTCAGTTTAGGCCTTTAAATACGGAACAAAACGAAGAGCACCCTGTTGCTTCGCTTCAGCGTGTCTGTGTTACTCGGAGGTTTGCCAGGTTCATCACAGGGGTTAACCTGCACCTTGCAGACTACGACTTGCTAAGTTCAACCAACCCACCCAAACAGAAAAAAAATAACAACTTTGTATTTTGCTCCTCGTTGAGCAATCAAAAGTTAGAAACATAACCCATTCTGCAACAAGTCTGTGAGGTTGGGAAGGGAAATATCCTGCCAGTGAAACACCGTCTTCAAAGTCATGCCAGAGTGGAGGAGTAATGAAGGAAGGTTTAGTTTTCAATGGGTGACCGCTTGTGTTGGGAAGAGACAGGCAGATTCACCACTATTGTGCAGCGAAGCCAGAAGAAAAGAGAGCAGGAGTTGCACCGAGCAGTTTTACTGACACAAGTGCTGAGACCTTCAGCGTTGCGGGAGCGGAGGTGATCTTCCCTTGTTTTCCACATTGCCATCAGCCATTGCAGCCTCACAACTTGCTTCCCTGATGTCACATGTAACACAGCCCTTTAGAAAGGAACAAATCCATAGTAAATTAAATTCTACCTGTTGTGAGTATATTTCAAAGAGTCAAATCCTGATACCATGCTATGATGCAATCTCTTCAAGCCTTTCACTGATGAACTGAGTGAGCTCTACATCTTTGTAGGATTAGTGCTGCCTTGCTCTTTTCTTCTTCATAGCACCTGGGAGCACTTTAAACTGATTACAACAGCCTCTAAGACATACCAATATAAATCAGAAGTAGTTATCAGAGTGCCCAAGAACGATACCAGATAAAATAATCAGGCATATGATATGAAAATTCCTGAAGAATTAAGCCACCTACAGAAAGCCAGCTATTTTTTGTGTTTCTTACCATACGCCTGAGCCTCCTCTGCGATTACGAGCATTTTTCAGCTTGAATGCACTTCTCTAATATTCATTAACATTCCAGTGTTTTATATTATTAAATCACAGCAGCAATGAGCTTTATACAANGCTTTAAAAAAAAAAAAAAAAAAAAAAGGCAAAACCACCTAACACCAGCAGAAAAACCACCACTAGATATGGACTCATATAAGAGCATGACACTGTTCCCATTCATCCAACAGTGTGACCCAAAGGACTTTGCTACAGGTGGCTCCTATACAGTAGTTGCGTATTGTGCAAAAAATACAACAGAACAACCTGTATTCTGGCATTTCTTGTCTGGCTAGCGTACTCAAGCTCATTTCCTTCTTAAATTTACAAGTAGCCATCAGCTTCTCCAGTGCTGCAAGACTGCACTGGTTAGAAACAGCACTGCCCTGGTTTGCCAAGGCATGAACAAACTGCTGATTCCTCCACAGCTCCTTACTTGGGTGCCGATTTGCAGAGGGACAGTCTGGGTTTGGATCCATGTGTGCACCTCTGCAAGCTCCTTCTTTTGCCCATCAGTAAACCACGGCTGCTGGTTCTGCATAACTGTCAGCTTCTCCAGATCCTCCTTTAAAACCTCCTCTTTAATTCTGCAGGCAACAGACACCTGTGAACACGACTGTACTAAATGAAGCAAGACCAGCACTGATTATAATCCATCTCAAGAGTCTCTTCACCAGCATCTATGGCTGAAGCCTAGACATCACCAGCCATTGAAAAGAAACCATACTTTGTTATATCTTATTTGCTTTGTAAGGCTTCTTTCACACTGGTGTTGCTGTTGGGGGGGGTTGAGTGGGTTGTTGCTGTTTTGGTGTTTCTTTTTAAAATATGGTATCTCTTTACAAATTATATACAAGCTAATTGCAAGCAAATAACATGCAATTATTTTTACACCTTTATGCATTCAAAGTACAGGACAATAACCAATCTTTTAACGCTTCGGCCAAAAGGTTATGGGAAATGGGGAAAAAACAGACAAAAGGAAATAAGCAGGGTGTAAAATGCACAAACAGTAGTTAATACCAAGAAAACTCCATGAAGGTGTATGTGCACTGTCTCCATGGTCTCATTTTTAATCCCACAGCTCTGTGCACCAAACTATATGTCAGAAATTGTTGATGTTTTCCAACCTGTTAGGCATTTGATAAGTCATTAGAACTCTCTCAGGTGTGTGATCCATCATCACCCAGGCTGACTCATGTTTGGATTTATGAGCTGTCCCTTTTTCTTCTGCTTCCCGAATCTTCTCTTCTTTGGAAGCTTCAGAAGAATCATTACTGGCAAAGTACTTGCTGCTTTTGCCACTACCTGCTGAGAATTACCATGAAAAAAGCCAAATGCAGATACCCGAGAAATCCTAGTAATTCAGCTCAAAAAGTAAAAGAACACCAGTATGTTCTCGTGAGCCAATTCTGTAATATGAACACAGGTACTCCCAGATGTGCATTCTATTAAGTTACTCAAGATCTCCAAAGCTCTACTTACTCTTCTCAAAATTAACTGACTCATCTCTGCTTCTGTTTCAAGAGTTCCCGCTCTAGGTAGATTTACCTTTACTAGACAAGATCTCAAGAGAGTATCTAATGCAGATAAAAGTGATAACGAGCAAAATGAAGGCATGACTTACAGGTTAAAGGCACAGCTTTTTAGATTCCCATTTCCAGCTACAGTGACTGAAACAAACTTGGCTTCAAACACTGCAAGCTGGTGAAAAGGAAAGAGCACATATCCTCTTACTAGGATTTCCCATTCCGTTCCATTACCTTGTCATGAATTACCAACATGTTGGAAGCCATCTAGCACCAGCATCCAAATCTCAAACTTCCCTACCTGTGCCACAAGCAGAAGTCTCGTTGGAGCAAGAGCCTAAGGAACCAGATAAAGCTGATCTGCTGCCTGATGGTGCTGAACCTGTACCCGAGAGGGAGTCCTCATACAGCGAGTGGTAGGTAAATTCACTAGAAGCACAATGGCTGGCACTGTTACCGCTATCTTCCGGATCGTCCTTCTGGAGACAAAAATCAGAACAGACACATCCATGAAGTTACATTTAAGTTTGAAAAACAAGCTTCACGCATGTAATGAATTTGTCACATGTTGACAAAGTTCTCTCGTCAATTCTTCATATTCAGTTCAAAGTTCCTAGCTCTGGAAACAAATGGCTGTCTAGAACTCAGGATGGCACTCCTCAGGGGCGAGATCAACAAACATCTGGACTCTACTGATTTCTGCTGTAGATCCTTCCCCACTGGGCCGATACTGTACTGCTGCATGAAGGTACTATTTTCTGCTGACGAGAGCAGGAGTCAGTTCCCTTCACATCCTGTTAGATGGCATGAAGCATCCACACACCCAAGCAATGGTGTGGACTACAGGGAAAAATGAAGTCTTCCCCTGATTCACCCTGTGAAGCTCAAAGCTTCAGCAGCCACAGGAACACAACTCCCCTTTTGGGACCCTACCCTGCAGTTTCAGCTGATCCAGCCTTTCCAGCCCAATCTGGATTCAGGAGCCAACATTTTTTTCCTTGCCTGCAGAGCTCAGATTCCTGCCTCTGAGTTTACCGCGGAAGTTGGAGAGGCCTTTTCTATGCCCATGTATGGAAACCGACCCACACGGATCCCTGTTCTTCGTTCATTAGCTGCATCCCTGGGAGACAGAGGGAGTAATTAGAAGTGTATCTTCCCTTTGTTTTAGTTCTCCACAGAGACTGTGGGACTGAGTGAAAAAGGATGCGAATTGTGCAGCACTAACCAAGTTCCACATGCATAAAAGCCCCAAACCCAAGATTCTGCTGAATTTAACTGAAAAGGCTGCTACCAAAATGCTGAGCAGAAGAGGCTTGTGGCAGCCTAGATCAGAAGATGTCACATTTCTGTCATCTGCCCAGTGCCAACATTGTAGTTCCCATGGGCACAAATAAAAACAGCTTTTTCCGCCTCCTGTGCTATTTGTGCCTGCACTCTATAGAGCACAGCCACCAGCCAACGAAATCTGGTGACCCTGAAACACAGATCATCACTGTGTTTGGTGAACACCACGAAAATCGGGGTTTCTCTTCAACATTAAAAACTTGTGTTACTTACACATTTAGCTTCTGCACGTGCTTTAACACCAGTACTAATGGAGAGTTCCATAGGCTTTGGCAGCTCTTCCTGCAACAAATTCAGCTGAAGTGGGGAGCTGCTGCGGGAGCTGCTGAGCAGTAGGGCTGGGTCATGCTGGGCCTCCGTGGCTGTGGCAGGAGCGGCTAGAAAGGGCTGACCCATGGAACGCAGTGCCACTGGTGATGGAGCAGGAGTGGGGGCTGGAGGTCGTGTAGTGCATGGATAGGAAGAGGGGGAGTTAACGTACTGAGGGCTGGGAAGAAAGACATATTGAGGCATCTGAGTATACATGGGGAAACTCTGAAAAAATACAGCCATAAACGTGCCTATGTTTGGGGGATAAAGCGGTGGGCAGGACTGTGCTCCACAGCATAGGTTTGACAGTAACACAGACTCAGGTTTTAACGAGTGCATGGGAAGCTCCTCTCCTACAGAAGAGGCTGGAAAACTAGATAGTGGATCCGGACAGCCAGGAAATCCCACAGGAGGACGGACATTCATACTGGAGGAGCTCAGATAGGACACTCCAGAGGAAGAGAATGACCGTTTGTGAATTGCTCTCTTCTCACATGGAAGACTGTTTCTATTTTTACTAGAAGCGTGGCTATCTGAGGACTGTCTCTGAGGTTTCTGGCGCTTGAACTTTCCATGCTTGCCTTTCTTACAGGTAGCTGGGCTCATCTGCTTTGAAGGAGAACCTCCTGAGGAAGAAAAACAGACACAATCACAATCACTGAAACAAAACAAAACAAAAAAAACAACAATAACAAAAAACCCAAACAAATCAACCATAACAAAAAAAAAAAAAAAAAAAAAAAAAAAAAAAAACCAAAAAAAAAAAAACAAAAAAAAAAAAAAAAAAAAAAAAAAAAAAAAGAGAGAAAGAAAAAGAGAGAAAAGAGAAAAACATCCAGATAATTAAGTGTGGCTTATTCTGAGAGCCAACTTTCCTACTTTCCTCTGGACAATTCTTCCATACACTAGTGATGGATTTGCTGACATAGCTACAGTATTTTTCCTCACGTCATCACTTTTGTTATTGACTCACTCTGGTTTATCCCAATCAGATCTTTCACATACCTTCAAGGGTAGCCAATAAACTACTTGGGATTTGCAGGGTTTATTGCAGTAAAAGCAATATTGTGAAAAGCCTAAGATAGCAACATCCAAGATGGAGCAGACACCTGTGTGGGCAATGCTGTTGCCAAGCTTTGGCAGTTCATAGGCAGCGTTCCATTTACAGCCATAGTAAAACAATCACTAAATCATACAAAGATGAACCAGACTCCACTGCTAGGTTGGTCTTTGTAAGTCAACTACTAGGTCTTTCTTTCTCAAAGCTGCTGCCTACCTTGGCCACAGGAATGTCCATTGTTACTTCTGCTTCCCTGCTGAAGGTAAGTCCTAAATGGAGAAAGCAAGATCCTCTGGCGGAACTTGTCAACGTAGTTCTGCTCCTCTTTTTGAGTGTGGGCCGAGAGCGTCTCTTTGGTTAGCCCAACTGGCTTGAAGCCCTCGGGGACCATAGTGAGATTCTGAGAATTCACAGGAGGCAGCTCAATTTGTTCACTTCCAACAGTAGTATCCTCCATTGTAGTCACTTCTTTGGGGAGGGGAGAAAATAAATCACTCACTCTTTGCTCTGGCCTTCTGGTATGAACTCCCAGAAACCACAAAAGAGGGTTACACAGAAAATCTTATCTGAGCTACTGAGCACATGCAGGCTGCAGAGGTGGGAAGAGAAAGCACCCTTTACACTCAAATATACTTACAAAAACATCAACCAAACAAATTACTATGCACGGTCTGGAAAACTTAAAATTCACTTTGAAGTTAGAGGCACTTCTTTCTTCATGCTTTCTTAGTACAACAGCAGTTATATACTCATTTTTATGCTTTTTTTTTTCTGCATTAAAATGAAGTACCTCTGTCCCATTAGTCATTTTTATTTTAATCCTCAATGGCCAAAGCCACATAGTTGTGTTTGAGATGTATGTGATAAAGTTAAAGCGGAAAGAAAATAGCGCACGCTGTTAAAACTAGGTGTTTTTCAAGCGTGAACAATACCTGATTCAGGGTGTGGGACATGCACGATGGTGCTGCTGTAACTGCACTGGCTGGTGACAGACACCACGCTCGGAGCCTTGGTGGACAGGGCCAGGTCTGCCAGAGGAGCTCCAGCGATGCCTGCAGTTGCCTGGTCCCTCAGTGTCTCTTCCCCACCAGCAGATATTGGAGTTTGGGAATTAAATGCTAAAAAGATAGTGGTATCTATTGGTAAATGACAGTTACCATATGGAATTTCATTCCAAGCACTGTGCTCCCAATTCATCAAGTCTGACTTGTTCAGAAACAACTAGTAACTATGCAGACTATCAAGTAAGATAGTTGTATATGCACATGAATGTAACATTCAACATTCATGTGCCAGTGCAATGTCAGCACATGCCAAACATGGTACAAAATGACCAAGCAACAACAAACAATCCATCTTTTGATGCATTCTACCTTCAAAGACTTAATATTGTAACTTAAGCTTAATTATGAGATCTAGACAAGGTAAGCAAGTATTTACAATGTAACCAAAATGTTTGTGCTGTTAGTGTGACAACAAAAGCAGACATAATCCTTGGAATACATGAGAGTGGCACAGCAAATACAATCAATCAGTTGTTGTGGTTCTATTAAGATTGTCAGTATACTCTGTGTTACCTTCCAATGCCTCGACTTCCTGATGACTTTGCTGGACTTGCTTGTCATCTTCTGAAGATGACGATGATGCATTTGCAGAAGATTTACATTTCCTTTTCAATGCTGGAATACTGCAGCTCTCTAGGTATCTGAAATAAAAGCATATCACGGGAGGCTCTCCCTACTTTGTGTTTTTTCTCCATTTGGAGATAAAAACATTTGAACAATCCAAAGTGGAGATCTAAGGGTCTTTAACTAAGTAGTATTTTAAATTCACTGTAGGAAGTTCTGGACACATATCTGCTTCCCAAGGAGCATTTTAAACAAAATCTATCAATTACTCTTAAATAATAATAATAATAATAAAAAAAGAAATAAAAAAAAAGATGTTATCCACTGGATTAAAAATTACTGACATTTTATAAATTACATCAACTTTCTGCTTTATATGGATGTTCTTAAAGCATATATTGAGAGGACAATGACATTATACCCCCATCAAAATTCTCTTAGACTCCTATTGCACCAATGGTGAAACTACCAGCAGACAAATGTCAGTAGTCGCAGACAGAATCTTAGGCCCTAAATCCTTCATTACTGTGTAATTCAGATTGATGGATCTTCTGCCCAGAGAGGCAGAAAACTTTACAAACAATCCCAAATGTATCTCAACTCAGAACTCAGTTACCTTCCACCAAATAATCTTAAACTTCTATCACTAAGATCACTCCATAGTTTATTACCTGATGATACTATCAACACAATTGATCTGCTGATAGGAAGGAACACGTGGAGTCTTCTTTGAATCATCACCAAATGCATTGTCTGTACTATCACTTCTCAATGACTGAAGAAAACAAGAAGCAGCATGCCTCTTCCCTAGAAGAGAGTAAATTCTCAAAAAGTCCCCTCAAGGGCATCTAAACACTACCCCCGGGACACACACACTGGAACACACACACACACACATATATATACATTATACAGGGGTATATGGCCTATAACAGCACAGCTCTTGTACAAGTTAATTTGCATTTTCATCTCAATTGACATGTTTCAGGGCAGGGGAAAGAATGCCTAAAAAGAAAAAAACCCACACAACACCTTAAATATCCACTTAGATCAACTAGTAAACACAAAGAAAACAGCATAGAAAAAATACCATATTTCAGTTGTAAAGGAAGTTGCAATTAATACTGCTCTTATCACAATTTGTACATCACAGAATCTAACCTCTTATTTATCAGTAATTTACAGCTTCTTATATCACAGACACACTGGTCAGAGGAGTACCAAGAATCACAGTGCAGTCCTCTTATCAACAAGACTAGGAATTAATTATTAAACTTTGGTAGTGTACCACAGTGCAAACTGTTTTAATGCGGATTCCTATGATGTTTGAGGAAGTATCCAGTTTTTTCCATATATTTGTGCTAGGTGCTAACTGCAAATAATGTACATTAATATAATATTAAGCACTCAATAAACAAACCACTATTTCAGTGGGAATTGGGGCAGTGTTTTCCAACCTACGGATTGTTTCCAAAACTCCACATAAAGTATCTAGGGGAAGCTTCCATAGTAGACTTACACTTGCTACAAACAAGTCTGAACTTTCACGACAAAATGTTTAAGATAAAAAAAAAAATAATGTAGAAGCAATAATAACCTAGAAAAATACACATCTGTTCCTCCATTTCTCAGAGAGCAATTAAAAAGTTACTGCATCTGCTGAGAGTTTCTTTGGGGTGGGATTTGGTTTTTTTGGTTGTTTTTTCATCTAAAACACCACGCTAAAACACAATCTCAAGTTCTTTAGCATAACCGTAGCTAGCCAGAAGCGCTGATATAGATGTACAGGACAAGTACATTAACTTACCTTCTAGCACTTCTGAGCTCACTGCTGGTTCGTTTCCATTCTGTGGCTTGCTCCTTGACGCGATATATAGCTGCTGTCCCAGATTCTTTATTCGGTTGACATCTGCACAAACTTGTTGCAATGTCATCTTGAAATACATGAGAACATGAAGTCAGAGTAAAATGAATAAAAAGAAGCCATAGGAGACCATTCAGATGGGTTTGGGTTTTCACATTCTCCAGACTGAAAGGGAGTAGACTATCAGCCTAAGCCTGGTGTTTATTGGTATTTGTAAATTTAATTTATCTAATTATCATGGTTGATTTAATTAAATTAACTATGATAAAGCGGGAACAGCCTCAGCACTTGAATGTTCTAATCACAGAGTCATAGAATCATCTAAGTTGGAGGGAAACGAGTTGAACCATCAACCTAACACGGCCCAAACCACCGCTAACCTATGTCGCTCAGCACTATGTCTACCAGGCTTCTAAATACCTCCAGGGATGGCGACTCCACCACCGCCCTGGGCAGCCTCTTCCAGTGTTTGACAATCCTTTTGGTGAAGGATTTTTTCCTAATAACTAATAACTAACTTTTTTCCTAATAAAACCTCCCCTGGCACCACTTGAGGCTGTTTCCTCTGGTCCTATCACCTTTTACGTGGGAGACTGATGCTGATGTGAGGATTGGGAATAAGCTAATGACTTACCCAGAAGCCTCGCAGGGAAACTAGATAATTGCCATGTTTGTTTTAGGACAGCACTGCTTCCACCTTTTTCTATAGCAGTCTACACTGTACCGCTAGTGCCCTTTTTAAAACAAAAAAGAAAATCCCAAGCAAAGAGAACTCCCTTCACATGCATCAATCCTCTTTCTGGTTGCATGGTTCTTCCACCTTTTCCTCCGCTAGTCCTTTGAGAAGGCTGATCTCAAGCAAGCCTTCAAATTACTTTAGTGAACTACTGTAGCAGTTATCTCCTCATTCTAGTCAGCAGAATTGAGAGCAAAAGACAAAAGCCTCTATAGACAAACACTTCATAATTAACCAGGTTAAGTACATTTAGCCTGAACAAAGCTGTATCTTCCCACTTAAATATTCATAATGCATAGTGCATATGTAAAAGTTTTCATTTTTAAAACTGTATTTTTAGTACTCTGCAGGCAGTGACACCTTTATAGACTTACTGGTTCCGTTATTTCCTCTGCACAATTCCCATTGGAGTCACTTGAAGATGCTATGCTGATATAGTGTTCATAAGAGCCATTGCTTCCAAGGCTTCCATAACCACTGGAAACATTGCTGTGAATGGGCTGTAGGAGAGGGACAAAACAGTAATTAAAAAAAATCATCTTCTTAGAGTACAAAAGGGGAATAACACACTTTGCAACACAGTCAGTCAAGTAAACAAAGAAAATTAAGTGAAAAGTCAGTATTGCTCTGGACTTCCTTGGGAAAATTCTCTACCATGCTTAAAGCTATTCCAGGAGGCAGATTTATCTTTCAATATAAAGACTTGGCAAATATGTCCAACAGAGTATTTTCCTCTAATGAGGTGGGCTTCCCAGAACCATATTTTTAATGCTATCACACGAGCCTGTCTCCAATTAGACCTTTCCTTTCAGACCTTTTAAAGATCATCCCCAAACAGAGCCAAGTTTCTTTAGCCTCTCATTCAGATGGCCAGCCAGTATTCTGAAATTCTTTCATCTTCTTTACCTGCAAAAGCAGCTTGTAAATTTGTCCTTGCAATTCTCTAATTTCTTTCTCAACACTGCTCATTTCTTTACTTCTTGCAGCAAAGACATCTTCATTCAGAGGGCTTCTGGATAAAGCCAGAAAAATGTCATTAATTTTAAGTTGATGAAGAAAAGGTAGTGATAAACAGCTAGAACAGATATATATATTTCAAAATGCTCATTATTTTATTTTGACTGGTTTGCTGAATGAACACAAAAGAATGCAATGTCTCCCATGAACAGCTCTGAGGGGAGGTGCCAAGAGTGCCGTGCTTCCTGAAAAGCCACAGGGGAGTCAGTGCACCCCCCCGGTGACACAGGTTAAAGCTGATCATATACCCCTCTGCCTCCTTCCCTTAGAAACCAAACTCACACCCCATAAAAATCTTCAATAAAAGATCACTTTGAAAAGTCAAAAGTCCACCCCATGAAGCTATTTCCTACAAAAGAAACCAGGCAAGAGGAAGACAGTCATATTTCCAAATCTCTTGGAAACTAAGGTTTACTTTGGTAAATACTTAGATTCTGTATCAAGTGAACATTTGAGAAGAAAACAAGCCAGAAGGTGATCAATTAATGTTTTAGGGTATGTGGTGGGTTTTTTTGTTTGTTTTTTTGTGAGCCAATCATGAATGAATGTCAACTGATTATTTGTTAAAATGATCTACACTGCTTTTCAGCTTTTACTCACCTTATCTAAAATTGGTATTTTTAGACACGTCAATTGTCACGGTATTTGGACATCAACCATGTGCTAAAAAAGAGCTAGCTTTGCCTTTTACTCCAAAGTAATGTACTTATTTTCATACTTAATAAACAAGAGTAAGGCTACTCTGAAGGAGTGGGCTGCAAGACCAATGCCAGGTAGCTGTCTGACTGTAGGACCAACATTACATCTCCAGCTCAGTACTGAGACCGTTGTGTTTTGCAGAGTATTCAAATGAAATGCCCTTTAATAGATCAATTCTATAACTGACTTACGTCCGGACTTTATGTCGGCCAATGATGAACACCACTTTCCTGCTCCAAGGATTCACAAAACTGGACCAGCTGGTATCCAGTATGACATAATCCCCATTTTGAGTACAAAATCTAATAGGCAGATGTTCAAAAGGGGGTTGGCCAGCGAATTTCAGGACTGAAAAAATAGACCACAATCAAGAATCAAGGTTTATTTTATGTTATGATACAGAAGTGCAAACACAAACACTAATGACTGAGGTCCTTTAAAACCTTGGGTTTGAATTTACTTTGATTTGAAGACGGTTGTTTCAATTAATTCTTTTTTTTTTTGTCTAGGCTGCAGATCAGTCACATATCTAGCAATATGATAATGAAAGAATGTTAAAACCAGTAGAAATTCCTCTTAAAACAACTGTACTTACTTTTCCGGTGAACAGCAATCATCAAAGGACGATCTTCTGGGTGCAAATACATCAGTATGGATGTTCCAACTAAATCCTGAGGCAAGTAACCCAACAAAGGCACTGCTCTGAAACCCGAATACAGTATCACCGATTATAATATAGTTTTGAGTATTTACATCCTTTACCCTTGGCTTGTCAGTGAAGTCCCTGTGAGCAATCTACAATGGCAAGAACTAAGGCTACAGAACATTTTTCAGCCCATCTAATAATTCTCCAGTCCAATGTAGACCTGTAAATACCAGTGAGAAACATTAATGTGCCTGGAGATCTAACAGATTTTCACATTTGCAGGCAGTTTTGTGCTTGTCTAGATGCAAAGGCAAAAGAAACAAAAAAAAAAAAAAAAAAGAGAAACACATCTTGAAGAAACTGGTCACAGACAAAATGTCAGTAAGAAATCTGACTCTTGTGGCTTTGCAGGAGACAGCTTTAGTTTGGCCACGTTTACTTGACTCAGACCAGTACAGCTGTATCTCCACAGTGACATCCCCAGAACTCTGAGCTGTGTGGGGTTTCCACTGTCTGTATTACCACAGGTACCCACTGCCCTGGGTAAAACGAAAAATGACTGCAGTTCTGTTTAATTCATACTTTAAGTCAACAAAGGAGATTATATCCATGGAGCAGTAGATGATTTTCCACGACTAGACCTAAATAAAACTACTTTGTTAACTATTGCCAGCTGTTCAACTACTTTACTTGAGTCTCCAGCTTCATGACCTAAGGACTTTTTGCTACCTCTCCATACACACCTCACAGGTCTTAAGATTCAAATCTCACCTGTCATCTATCTCAAGAAAAACACATCCAGGGGTGTGAGTGGTGGTGAAGATTCTTTTATCCATAGGAATTCGAGGAGCTAATAGAAATAGAAATATTTACTGAAACAAAACATGCACTATGACAGAAGACCTAACCTTTACTTTTGCTCATGATCGAAAGATTTTAGCTTCTGAACCTTTTAATTGTTTACTGCTTACTGACCAGTAACTCATAGAAACAGGTGCTACAGACTTCTCAAAAACAGAAATAGTAAGAAGAGGTCAAACACTTTGGGGCCTTGCAAAGGAGGCACAGATGCTCCAGATTCACATGCACACACACACACACAAACTACAAGTTACATGGGTGAGTGTACACAAGCATAACTTCTAAACAAAGGGTTCAGACTTTCATTCCTCTTGGGTTGCTTTTTCCACCGGTGCCTCCTGACTTGCCTTCATATCCAGAGTGAATTTTCTCAGCCAAAGCTAAGCAGCAGGACTCCACATCCACGTGGACGGAAGTACACACATGGACCAAGTATGGGGTGATTCGGAAGGGGTAACAACGTGTTTCTTGGTCTTGATCCTTACCACCCCTGAGAAAAAGCAAAAGGCATTAACACATTGTTCTCACTCAGCTTCACTGATCTCACTGCCCTTAAAACCAAGTAGGTGTTTGGCCTCCAATACTTGCATTCAGAGGCTGTTCTAATGGTTAAAGACCACCTTCTATTCTCAGTCCCAGTATATTACTGAGAACCACCCATTTGTGATCTCCTTCAAGTTAAACAGTTCTTTTTCTGTTTGTTGATTATTCTGTACCATTTTTAGGGAAAAAGAAAGTAATAGACTTCACTCACAAGTATTGTTTCATTGACCTATGTAAATAAATCTCCTCCAGCCTCAGTTCACAAATGGTTATTACTCTCTGGTTGTCCTCCTCCCATGACAATTTGTCTTCCTAGAACACATGCGAGCAGCAGCACATGACATCCTAGATGAGATCTTAACCAGGGCTTTGTAACTGCAATTGCCTGTTCCTATTGCAAGTGCTTTCTCACCTGTGTTAATTGCAGTATCTTACCCATCTCTGACAGAAAGAACTGAGCTAAATTTTGGGACATTTTCACTTACACTAAAAGTTACTTTCTTATTCCACACTTAGTTGCGTAAAATGTTTGTTGAGAAAAGTTAATGTCACAAAAATACTGCTAACAGCTCCCCCTTTTGAAAAACAAAAAAAAAACAAACAAAACACCACAAATGGAAATTGGATACAGCAGAAGTTTAACCCACGAAAACCCATTTTCAAACTTCAGTCTCGTGTGTGCTTGTGAAAAAATATTTTTACTCGTGAAGCCCACATAATCAAGAGGATCTGTTATATAAATGAAGGAGAGATGTCAAATGAAAATCTGACGAAAAACTATTGCAAAATGTTTATGATCCTACAGTTCCCCCAACTTAAAAGTGATACATGTCCTGCTATATTGATTCCACGTGCCCTTACACAATTAAAGAGACAAAGGTGATTTTAGAGCTTGGGTTTTGGAAACACAGATGAATGAATCAAGGACTGATTGAAAGACAGAATAAGCCTTACATCTGCTCAGAAGCAAACAGGTCTTACTGAAATCAAGAGACCACTCAAGTCTGAAAAAGAACTGCACTCAAGATTACAGACCAATCTCAACTTTTTTTTTAATTCTTTTAGCACCAAGATTAGCCAGGCACAAAGCAACAAACTGCATCTATAGTGACAGCAAAGAGTATTTCATGATTCAGGTCTCTCATACTCAGGTGACTGAGTTTCTGTTACTGCCTCTGTCACAAACTCGAGTAATCTTAAGCAAAAACACCCTTTGCCTCCACTCTCAAATTGTAAAAGGCAGAGCAGCAATTTTTCACATAATCATTCTTCTCTTGCACAACAGTACCGAAGAAAGTCAATAGGTCCAAAAGAGATACCTATGAACAGTTCTCCTTTTAGTTACGTTTATTTTCCTTCTAGTTTAAGCATCATATGGGAATCATGTCCAAAATGTCCTGCTGGATGCCAGTATTAAACACATAAGCCAATTTTGTAATGGAGTTCCATGAGCTCACATTGGTCCGTTTTAACAACAGAACACTCTTTCTACCCTTTGCCCAGCCTTCACAAACATAAAACTGTATTAATGTACTTGCCTGATTCTGCAGAAAAAGGATTTCACCTGGGCGTATTCATACAAAGAAGCTAGTAAGAAGAACACACATTGAAAGTCTCAGTTAATAACCTTAAAAAGGTCACATCTACCAGAGCTATTTTAAATTTTGCATTTTCCAGATTTTGTGAGCAAGATCAGTCTCACAACCTGCTCTTTAGTAGCTACTGAATTAGCTGTTCAACAGTTTGCTCCCACCTCAAACATTATCTCTCTTCTCCAGTCCACTCAGTCTTGGAGAAATGGCTGACCTGGAACTAAATTCAGAGGAAATATACATGATCTAAAAAACTCCTTTTGCCAGTGCATCAATATGGAAGGGCAAGGCAAAAATTCCCGCCTTTATGAGCCTTCTACCAAAACCTACACAGCCAAGAGTTATGGGCAGAGCAAAATTCAGTAACAGTTTGCAGCAAGAAAATAACAACTGCATAGGGGTGCTGCTGCTCTGCTGGGCAGGCACACGGCTGCCTTACAAATCTCCAGCACGTGAGCGTTAACAGCCTCTGATGTCCCACATCCTTTGGTAGGCAGGGTTCTGGACTTCCCAGCTCTGACACCAGAACAGCCCCACAGCAAGGTGGTCACACACACAGCCTTGGCAGATGAGTGACGCCCTAATTGCTCGCAAATAATGTAAGACTCTAAAGTCATCATTTAGGCACATCCAGCATTAAATAGCAAATCAGCTTAAAACTTGGCTTCAGTGAGCTGTGCTCACAGCAGGCTGCAAGCAGAACATAAAGACAAAGCACCTAAGCAACCGTAAGGTGTAGATTAAATAACTTTAAACTCATAATTAGAACCTTAGTTTCTTTTTAAAAGGAAGAACTATTCGCAAGGAGTAAGATGGTACACACAACAAGAAAGTATCTGCTTTTCTTACCCCAAGTAAGAGCTAAGCCTCCAGCAGACTAGCTAGGACTAGCTGCATAACTATGCAAGTTTTCAAAGTGGAAAGGGAACAAGTGTGGCCTATGTATATTACTGGCATAAGCATTTAATATTAATAACTACTTTATCCTCATTCTGCAGAGCCAGGAAGACACATACAGCCTTTAAGAGCATTGCCATGTCCCACCTGCTTGAGATTCCATGTTCCAAAGTGGCAGGTGGGACTGATCGGTGTGCGTGTAGAACACACCCACGTCCTGAGGCACCAGCAGCTCCACAAACCGGGAGGAGTCCAACACTTTCTTCTTACAGTTTAGAATGGAGGCTGCCTGCTCAGAAATATGCACCATGCGTCCTGAGAGCAAGGAAAACACCGCCACAAAGCTGTCCTGTGAAACAAACATTGTTAAAGGCAATCCTCCCTCAGTGCGTGACAGCAAGATTGTCAGGATAAAAAAAAAAAAATAAACCAAAACCACCCCCAAAACAAGCAAACAAACCAACCAACCCAAACTCAGTACACACTGCAACATAAGGCAGTGTGTAGGTTCAAAATGTGCTAAGTTAGTGTCGAATTAAAGTTGTGCATAAACTACTACAATCCCCAATGCTACAGTATCTTACTCACGAGTTACAAATGCTAGTAAGACCGCAATATTAAAACTGAAACAGATTACAGTGATGCTTGCTGTTGCTCAGAATGACTACTTATCACTCCACACATTTCTCCCCAAATTTCCAAGTATTCACCATAATTCCACATACAGAAATATTCTGAGAACTTTTCAAGTAAAAAGCATTTGTAATATTTCTGATGCGGCATCTAACGGTACTGAGCATCAAGAAATACTCTTTTCTTTAAAGCACAGCCAGAAAGCACGACACATCCTCCAAATTAGGAAAAAAAAAATATTAAATCCAAGAGTACAAACAGAAATCAAAGTCTCTCACAACTATGGTCTTGATCAGGTTTGAAAACATTCTGTTAAGTCTGTCTCGAGATTACTATGCTGTGAGTTCTCAAATAAGATTCTCAAAGAGATATTTGTTGTTTCGGGAGAAAAAAAAAAAAAAAAGAAAAACAGAAAAAAAAAAGAAAAAATAAAAGGTACATCTTCGCTTACTACTGTTGGGTACTCCAAGTCAGCACAAATAAGAAGTGGTCTGATTCACCTTTAAAAACACAAAGGACTGCCTGGCTAGACCTTAAAGGCTCGTCAATTTCCACAAAATGACAAAAGGAGACCAAATAGAGAATGAAATGGCTAATGAACAACTCCTTCAGTGTGCCTGAATTCCTTACAGTGTTTTTTGGAGTGTGCTCAGATGCAACTGCCACCAGCTCTTCTATGCTGTATGTCATCACATCTGTGTGAAACATTCTTCGGTCCTTTAGCGCCTGGAAAAAGCCGTTGTTTGCTAATTGGGAAAAAAAAATAAAGAAAAAAAAAAACAAACAGGAAAAGCAAAACAAACACAAGAAAGTCAGTAAGATTATTTTGAAATTATTTCTTACAGCCCTTGTACTTCCGTCATCTTTTTGGTTAAGTCCAAGATAAGATGAGAAAGGTCTGTGTAGTGACAAAGGAAAAAGGAATACTGATTATACTACTGGAGGGATCTATTTATGTTACAGAAAATGAGCATGAGGAAGTAAAAAGGACTGAACATGATGGCAAGAGAAGAATTGTAGCTACTTAGTTCTCTTGGAAAACACAGACTATCAAATAATTTTTTGAAGTGGGATGGGAATGCTGTTTTTTCAACATGCACACCAAAAGTTATTAGTAGGTACCTGTTACCTATAGGATTCTGAAGGAAAGAGAAACAGTAGGTGGGCATTTCAATAGAAAAGATAACGTGACTATATAAAAAACAAAACCAAACCAAACCCCACAGTGCTTCAGAAAGTCAATTGTTTGCAGGATAACTGGAATATTTTCAATAGGTTTTATGTTACTCGCCAGACACATCTACTCAAACTAAGCTTCTATGCTTCCAGATTTTTTCCATACGTACCTTGGACCTGCTGGACACACTGCAAGGCATAGTTGAGAGCACTGATGGTACTGGGCTTGCTGGAACTTCTTTTCTCTTCAGGCAAACATCTTTTCATTTCTTGGATCATCATCATCAGATCTCTGTGAGGCTGGCTCCAACTCAGCTGCTCACTGTAAAACAGAGCTTTAGCTTTACCACAGATTATAGGAGCTTCTTTTCTGTCAACTAATTAGAATTGTTCACTAAATTAACACTTTACAGGCTTAGCTGCAGTCACAGGAGACCCAGAAATGTCCTAATGCTTATTCACTATATTTCCTGTTGTATCTTTCTCACTTCTTTGCTACTTAATCTTTTCACCTCTATCTTCCTCCTTTTCAACTCCAATGTGCCAGGGATGACAGCCACACAGTAATTGATCTGCCTGGTAAAATGCTTAGCAACTAAAAAATAAGCTAATGTTTACTCCAGATTTTTAAAATCGTATTAAGATCATGAATAGATGCTGATTCTTTAACTATAGAAGTTTTATCTAGCCTTGAAGTCTGCATCTGATCTTAAGTACTTCAGGGAAATGTAAGGGTCTTAAAATACACCCAACAATTTCAGTCCTAATGCAATTTGGGACACTTCATTATACTCCTAACGGAGTCGTCAGCCTCAACAGCTGCTGCAAGGTTATTAAAAAGCAAAATCTCCCTCTTGTTACTTTTACTTCTTTCACTGACTGAAAAAACAAGGAGTCGATATCCCCAAAACGTGTATCGATTCTAATCCCACAGATGAGATAGGAACGTTGTTACTTAAAATACCTTTTGACCATTCAGCATTTTTATTAGCATCGTTCCCTTACTATATAAACTACCAAGAAAATTCAAGCATGGCATGTTAATTTTATCTGCCAGTTCAAAATTCCACAGTTTATA
>VZRU01009860.1:0-27643 GCA_013398155.1 Pedionomus torquatus | reverse complement strand
GGGGCTTTGAGCAACCTGGTCTAGTGGGAGGTGTCCCTGCCCATGGCAGGGGGGTTGGAACTTGATGATCTTCAGGGTCCCTTCCAACTAACCAGTCTATGATTCTAAGAAACTTTAAATAAACATGGTTTGTGCTGTTTGTATTTGCGTTAAGAATCTTCCTGTTTAAGTACCGTAGCTGAAGAAAAAATAACCTGTACTGTCTCTCAGTGTAGATGAAAGTTTGTTTGGTCTTTTTGTTGATGGCATTTATTCACTCCAATGAATCAGTACCAACTATATTGGGGGGGTCAAATTAAGAATTTCCTTTAAACTAAGATATATACTTTCCCCCCCCCCTTTATTTAGGATGTCTGGAGCAAGAATTGTTGTTCACATGGCCCACGCGCTGAAACAAGGACAATATGGTCTTGCAGGAATTTGCAATGGAGGAGGAGGTGCTTCTGCCATATTGATCGAGAAGCTGTAGGCACAAATAGCGCTGGGAACAAAGCCTTAAACACTCTCTGATCAAAACCCTGAGTGGTACCTGTTACACCTTATTTATCAAAGTGAATGAATTCCTTAACTGCTATTCTAAAATTTCTTAAAACATCATTATTGATACAAAACCTGGGATTTTATTACTTTGACTCCGTGCAAGTTTTTATACAGTACAAATTATGATGCTGTCTAGAAACCTGACAATAAAGAATGTTTAACTGTTGCTCCTCTCTCACTGATGTGTAGTTTCTCAAATGCCACCGAAAATGAATTCTCAGCGCTGCTAGTAGAAGGAGCCAGCCAAGTTTCTTAGCTGGGATTTAGGATGACTGCTTTTCTTATTTAGATCTTAATTTCAGCAGGAGCTCACCTTCACCTACTGATTGTCCTTACGTTTTCCTCCATAAAGAGGGAATATGTGCTTTGACTGGGATGTAGTGGGATGTTTCCTCTGGGAAGGCGTGTACTCAGAGGCAGCAAATGAACCTGGGCTTTTAAACACCACACAGAGATAATTAACTGTCATTCTTGCTCTGATAGCTGTAGTTCTAAAAATTATTTGCCATCTGACAGCAGCTTGGGACAGAAGGTGCTTCTTCCTTTGAAAGTGCAAGTGAACTGGTAATTCCCATCTCTTTTTCAGTTCAGGTGATCTGGTAATTACTAAAGAAAGCCTGTGGTGGATACAGGCTGTCCCATGAAAGAGCTGCACTAAGTCTTAGCGTTCTGACAGTTGCTAAATAGATTTGCTATTAAGCATAAAATGCCACCGTGGAGCAGACAGTCGGCTTTGCCACTCTGACAATTGCCATTATTAGAATGTAATGTTTAATACTGAACTCTGTGTCTTGAAAAGTGACCAACGTGACTTCTCTAAACAATATCTGCAAAGCTGCTTAGCAAACTTGAAAAACATTAAGCAAGACACACAACTTCTTATTAAAACAAAAATATTTATTCAAGCTGAAAATGATATGCAGTATTTTGTTATTGGATGGGTTTAATATAAACATCTACTGCATAATATTGGTTCCTTAGGAATCCTTGTATACTTTGTGAAACATTGCCCTGTTGCTGTACAGCTCTCTCACAAGGAAACTTGCATCTCTTAAGACCTCAACAATTTGAGAACAAAGGAGGAAATACCAGTAGAGAAAATTCTGCAGTATCAGAGCAAGGCTTAGCGTGGTAATTTTCACCCATGCTAATTAGTAATAATATGTAGTCTGAGCTGCTCCCATGGCCATTCTGAAGAAAGTTTGTGTTAACAGCTATGACAAATTCTACATTCAACAGAAAGATCAGATTCAAGTTTTTTCACATCTGGCTAGAAGCACAAGCGATACCAACAAATATTTTCTCAACAGTACAAACGGCAGTCCAAAGACTTGACTCTTGCAATAGAACACGTTGAAATTATCATCTGGCTCTTGCTGAGTATCTGTAAAACAGCTGTTGCATCCAAGCAACATCTTATGCAGCAAAAAGACTGTAAAGAGATGAGGCCGCTCCAAGTTCTCGTCTGAATGAGTGGTTGGAAAAGCTTCATTGGACGAGAAATACTCCCGGAGGTTTTACACAATTGGTTACTGGTATTTCTGGCAATTCATTCCAAGCCTGACACAGTGGGTTTGGCCATTATGAGAGCAGAAGGTGTTAGTAGAACCCGGTTACAGCTGGAGATTTGAGTCCCTTTTGGGATTCAACAAGACAATGGGAAGCGGCCGGGTTGGCCACCCGTGTCCCAGAACAGGGAACTTACAAATACTGCCTGCAAACACACAACCTTCTCACGAACTGTGACACGGGTTGGGGGTAAGTAGAGAATGCAGCAGAAGGCAGACAACGGGGCGGAACGGGAAACGTACAACTTTTCTTACATTACATTTATACAAATTTACAATTTTGCAAATTAAATGGCTCTATAATTACGCAAGTGCTTTTTCAAAAATAAACATATACCAACTCAATGATATGTACACTTAGCAACCTGCTTGAGAAACAGCATGATTTTGCTATAAAGTGAAACTTCAGTGCACTGAAAGTGCAACTCTTTAAAATTAACGTCTCTTCCCATGCAAATCCTCAGCACAGCACCACCCAGCTTCAGACTCTCACAGTTCAACTTCTGTTTCTTTTTCATTCGTCATAATGCAAAGACAGCAAGAACTTGTCCACGTCCATTCCTGCTGGGAAGGAATTCGGCAGCTTCTTCTTCTGTAGGCGAGGAAAAGAAGGGTTGTGTTAAATAACAGGTTGTTAAATAAAGGTTGCCCATTTCTCAGTTACTGTATTTGAAGAGTATGGCATAAATAAGGGTCAAGAAGCATGGAGAGCCGCTTGCTCTCCTTTTTGATCATTTACATACGTCACCTTTTCATGTCTCACACCTTCACTATTTGCCATTGAATCCCCAAGTCAAAGGCACAGTGCTGGAGACTGTGGAGAAACACACAGAATGTGGGTTCCCAGTCCTGGTGGTAAATGAGGATGCGAGAATGGCTGGAATTTCAGTAAGGCCTAATTCTTACATTCAATCCAGAAACTTAGACAGAAGTTAAAATTTAGAAACTCACTGGTGTCAAGAAAAATGATTTGGCTTTCATACATGCAGAGAGTCAAGAGGAGTTACCTGCCTGTATCTGAAGACTATACTAGTTGTAATAAAACTGTTATTTCGGAGTGGGCTGAAGAGACAAAGTTACTAAAATTGACAAACACAAACAGGGTGTCAGGGATTTAGTTGAGCACCTCTGAACCATTCCACTGTACATAACACATACATACAGACATCTAATATAGATTTCAAATTAGGAAGTAAATGCCTGTACTTGCCTTTATTTTCTTCTTTTTGGATGGTGTTGGAGAGCTTTGAAGGTCTTTTCTGTTTGCAGAACGAGAATTTCTCTCACCCTCGCTCAAGTCCTCCAGTTTCCTTTTCTTTACTGTGCTCCTTAGAGACCGGAACTGCTGAGTGTTGTCCTTCAGGGGGGTGGCCGTGCTAGTCCTTGCGATGGCCGCCCGGGAGAGGATCATCAGGGTGTGAGCAGCCATGCTGACGCTGTTCTCGCTGCCCGTTTCGCTGGCGGGGCTGCAGGCGGGCAAGTCGGGTGTCGCGGGGGGTACCATTATCCGGGGGGTGGTGCTGTCCTCGTTGAAGCGCCGACAGGTCGGGGTCCGTACGCTGTCTGTAGTATCGTCCGTGTGCCTGTCCCCAACTCCAGATGGCGTACGGGGTACTGGCAGTTCTCCGTTTTCGACTGTTTTACCAGTCGGGCTGTGCCACTGAATGTCCTGCAACATTTCCACACATTGTTTAGCGAAGGGACTCGACAGGCAAAGGCCTTGGCTGGAAACTTTGGCTGGTTCTCGCTTTGGCTCCTTTGAAGACAAAGAAACAGCCGCTGAAGATTTGCTGTTCCCATTCGACAGCGACCCCTGCTTTTTGTTCAGCTCTTGCACCGAAGCAACGGTCTTCTCATTCCATAAACTAACGCTTTGTTGGCCATTGGAGAGTTTGGCCGTGTCCTGGCTCTTCTGTTTTTCATCAGTATCCCTTCGCAATTCATTTTCCTTATTTGCTGTAGTCTTGTGGAAGGGATCCAAGGGGAGCCCTGCGGTTGCCACCTTCCGCTCGGGCTGTGGCTCCTTTACAGACGCGCTTCTGTTGCTTCCAACCTCTGGCTTGCACAGAATCCGAGGCAACGTTTTATCTTTCTCTCTCTTTGCTACCTGTGCCTTAGCAGAGGACGATGCAGAGTCAACAGCAAATAAAGTATTTTCGTTTCTTTCTTTCTGGGATAAACTCTTAGTCTGAGTTTGAGTGTTTCCTCCTGGAGCAGGCAGGACGTTATCAAAGCAAAGCACCCTCCTGTGACTTTCACTTGGTCTTGAATTTGAGCTGGTGCTCTCTACTGGTGGAACAGGCAAGTTCTCCTCCACCTTCCTTCCTAGTTCTGCGGTGATAAGCTTGTCTGAATTTCCAGTCCTGAAAATGAGATGAACACACTTCAGCAACATACTCGCTCCTACGAGGCGAGTTCATTTCAGCTGGCTGAAAGTCCCCACCCACTCCTCAGAACACCTTTTTAAAGCTCTCTCCATTTTATCAACACGCCAAGACCAAGAGTAAGGGATGACGACTGCGGAAGCTCAGAGGCCAAAAAGGATGATGAAAAGGTATGAAACAGAGTCTGTACAAAGAACAATCGGGTAGACTGGGGCTCTTCAACCTGGAAAGAGAGACATGACTGCGGGGAAACACAACAGAACTCTGGGAAAAAAAGCCAACAAAAAGGGAACTGTTTGCTCAGCGGAAAAACTAAAGGCATCAAGTAAAACTAGTGTCAGGTTCAGAACAAAACGAGGAGGTTTGGACACCCCATGTCATTAAGCTTGGGAACTTTTTACCCTGGGATATTTGTGGATGCTGGTAGTTTTTCTTGAATTCAAAAAGAAACTGAGCACATTCAAGAGAGGACAGTCCATCCTCAGATCTGGCTGTGGCCCTGGCGGCCCGTGGAGCTGAAACTGCTGGGAGGCTGCCCCAGAATATTCTGGAAAGTATCACCTCCCAGGTGCCCTCTAGTCTCTCCTCTGCACGTGCTGTCAGTGGCAAGACACAGAACAGGACAAAGAGCTGGTGGGCATCTGGATAAGAACATACAAAGTGCTCTGGGCTTGGTCTCCACCTGACAACCAGCCACACCAGCGTGAAAAAGCCACCACTGCACTGCAGCGATGTTCAAAGCAAAATGCTTCTGCTCCGTCAGCTCATACCACTGCTGTGTCCGTGCCCTCTTCCTGGCTTACACTGCACTTCCAAGAGAGGCTCCTGCATATTGGCCTGTGCTTGTCAGGGTCTCCCCATGCAGATATACGCCTTTATGGTTTGCAGAAGGAAAAGTCAAATTAACGTTGGGATGGGAAGTCTGGTACCTTTGGGATGGCTGAGGACGTCTGGGTGGGTAGCAGTTTGTTTGAGATGAGAGAGAAGACAGGGACTAGAAATGAGAAATGACCTTCCTTTACAGGGAACATTTTGCTTGCTTTGCTATGCAAAACATACATCTGGAGAGCAATTAAAATTAAGAGTGCTGAGTTATCAAAGTTGTACTATCCCAAATCTCACTTCCGTGTTTTTTAAAAAAATCACTAATTTTTGCCTGCATACGGTATACCTTGGCATATGGTGGTTGGTTGTGGGCTTTTTTAAAAAAACCTTGACTTTATTTTCTGTTTTTCCTCCACTATTTCAACATTTTAACTGAATTCTAAACAGGTAGATTTTCTTTAAAGTATATTTTTGCAATAAAAGGACGTTTCACCTCTAATATTTAAACTGAACCTATGAGCTCTTTCCTTTTGTTTCCTAAGTCCACTAGCGACAAAGAGTAACTACTGAAGGCTACTTTCTTCTCTCTCACTTGCCCAATGGAAGACTAGCACATGTTCCAATCAGCAATTAAATTATATTCATCAATACATATAAAAACGGGCTTAGCCATCAAAATCTTCTAGTAAATATAATGGGTAATTCCTGCTAGCTTGGACTCTGCTCTAACAAATTTTATTTGAAGATTGAGACTGGCAAAAATAAACAGAAAGCCACACAACATTAACAGAGGAACAGTAACTGGAGAATTCTAGCACAGGCTTATCATTAACATGTCCCTGCACCAGTACAAACGCAGAGCTGCATCAACACTCCTAGAAAGGAAGGGGGAAACAAAAGGGTACCGCTCATGCCACTGTTAAAAAGTCTGTCTGCCCTCCTCCCAGTCAGTACAGTACGAAGAAATTCATGGCCGGAAAAAGAAAGCAAGTTTGAAAACCTGGCACTACTGACCTTTGTGTTCGAGAATTTGTGTGGTTCAAAGGCTCAGCTACACTTGGGACCAGCTTTCCTGCAGCAACAGATGAAGAATGTCATCATAAACTACAGTATTCTGAGTAAGTCATCCCATAAGGGCAATGACATCTGCAGACGCGGCGCTCGGGGGCACGGTTTAGTGATGGACCTGGCAGTGGAAGGCTAACGGTCGGACTCCATGACCTTAAGGATCTTTTCCAACCTAAACGATTGTATGATTCTGTGACATTTCACCTGACAGAGGATCAATAAAGAAAAACCCAGCAACAAAACTCGGCAACTTGTTCATAATTATCAAATTTACGGATTAATAAATTGGCAAAGGTCACCAACTGAGTATCAAGCAGCAGCCTCCTTGCTGTCTACGCTTCGATAATACACAGTCCTGGCAGGACAAAACCAACCAAGCTGGACTTCCAGGTGCACAGCAGGGATTTCCCAGTAGAAGGGAAATAACCACAGGGTTATTACCCATCAGCAACCCAGAATGCAGACTGATAACACTGTTCTAGCTCTTCATTTGCAACTTCATTCTCTTTTCATTTTCATGTGTAAGCTTATTCTTTTTTTTTAAATAACTGTCCTTATAACGCCATTTATTTTCTATTTTCAATTCTTTTTCTTTACTCCCCTCCAAGGCTGAGAGATAAATATAACTCCAGTCTTGTTTCCATTTACTATTTAAAGAAGCAAACTCTCGATGCAATTAATATACAGAAGTATACACCTCAAATAGGAAAGAGAAAACAGAGCACACTTTTTGTAAAAATATGTGACAGTTCTATTAGATATTTTCCTTAAGAAATGTTTAGAGTTGTTGAGTATTCAAATAACTTTAGTATTTCCACGTGGCTTCATTTTGATGGCAGCAGTACACTGAACTTGGAACCAGATGAAAAATAATCAGAAAAACAGATAAAAGTACAGTTTTTTTAACTGCATTAAAGCCTTGAAACATTAAATTTCCAAAGTAAGCTTGATTCCAAATCTAGAATTATTTAGTATGCTAGGACTCTTATTTGTAATTTGAGCAAATGTAGTTACTAATTACAGGTTACGGGCCCCTCTCAAAGCCATCCCAGGAGACACCTGACAGAGGAGCATTGGTACTTCCAGAACTTCATTACTCTGAATGGACGTCTGTAAAACCCCCACTTTTCTTCTGCCCTGCTCAAAACCACAAATACCTGCATTAGCCTTGTTTCTTGCTCCAGGAATCTTTTGTGATTTGGGAGGGATGGGAAGTTTTGGGACGCTTCTGTTGCACACCGGATTAGCCACAGGCATGTGTAGAACCTTGAAGGAATCATAGTATTTCATTACAATTTACCAAAAGCCTTCTTACCACTTCAGCTTTAGTTCTGAGAAGACAAGGGTTTATTTGTGATGTGCTACCTGGCGGGCAGGTGCCGAGAAGGTATTTCCATTTTGTCCTACTACTGACAGAGGTATCATGCCCACCATTCCTTGCAGAACAGGTTGCACCGGAGATGCAATTATAATGGCAGAACCTAAAAAATATCAAAGCGTTAAAACTGTACGGAAACTAAAAGATTTCAGTGAAAAGAAAAGCTTCAAAAAAAAGACTTCTTAAAATTCTGCACGGTCAAACTTGCAGCAATAAAAGACCTAGTTTTTATAAAAAACTTTATGGTCCTTACTATATGCCGCTGCTAGAAAATTGAGTAGTAACTGTTACTTTTAGTTCAAAATGGATTCTTCAGTTAAACTCTGGGGCCTTTTTAAAGAAATGGTTAAAAATTAACCTTGAAATAAGTCTGGCATACCTACATTAATGTTGGAACTTTAAATTAATTTAGAAAACCCCAAAAGAATAACATCAAATAGCTCATTTCACTGCTTAGGAAAAATAAACTATCATTTGCAACCTATTCCTTACAATTAGATTGCTCAAAAGTCATTAAAGGCACTGAGAATACATTCCTTTTATGTGAACACAAAATGCTGGGAAAAGTTAGTTTTGTCTGTATGTAGATATCTAAGGTAGATTCCTGGCTGGGAGGAGGTGTGAAATGTACTACACAAAGACTTCAGTGAAATAGCAGGTTTCAGATCGGCTATTTATTAAAAAATACCCCAAAACCTAATGAGATTAATTTGGAGTACTTCAGTTGAAGTTTCCTATTTAACTATTTAAATGATAGTTAAAACAGTTGTTATATATGGGAATTATAAAATAAGGAAACTGGGATAGTACATTAATTGAGAAGTGAATGAGAAAAATCAAAAAGTGAAAGAAAAACTGATTCCACACAGGTCTTTGGTTACACGAGCAGCAGCAGGAATGAAGAATGGGCGAACTTCTATTTCTGTCCCTGTGAAAAACACCTGAAGACAATAGTTACATAAAGAAATCACAGCGACAGAGAGGGCCAGTGCTCCAAGACCCTGCACATACTCTTGCACTGGCTTCTGACCACAACAAAATGACTGAGCGCAGAAACTCAAGGGTTCAAGTTTTTAGCTCTGGAAAGAAATCTAAACGTGTTGACTATAACCAGGTTTACTGTTTAAAAAAGCAATTAAATTTTTTATTGCTGTAGTAATAAAAATGCTTGCACCAGGAGAGAGTTTGTATTAAGGAAAGAAATAAAGTTACACTTTCATATTTCTCTAAATGTACTTTTAGCATAGACTAGGTCTTTGGAAAATGAAGCAAAACAAAACAAGGCAGTAATTTTGGAAGGAATGACTACATCCAGCCAGTTATCTAAACTAATATGGGTACCTGTAACACACAGTATTCTACTCTACAGGAATCTCATTAACACAAAACCAAACTGCTTTATTTAACTTAAACAACAAATCTTTTCAAGGGTAAGCCAAAATATGCTTTTCTAATTTTTTCTCTGCTAAAATGATATAATTTAAGTTTCCAAAATATGAGGCTATTTTTTAAAAAGCAGCCTTGTCAATAACAAGTTCTTATTTAATTTCTAGTAGAAACTAATACATTCAAAAAATACCTAACTCATGGCTAGTTTCAAGGGGCAGAAAGAGCAGTGTTTAAAAATTGTTTACTGAATCACAGAATGATACAGGGTTGGAAGGGACCTCTGGAGATCAGCTAGTCCAATCCCCTGCCAAAGCAGGTCCACCTAGAGCAGATTGAACAGGAACAGGTCCTAGGCAGGTTTTCAGTGTCTCCAGGGATGGAGCCTCCATCCTCTCTGGGCAACCTCTTCCAGTGCTCTGACACCTTCAAAGTCAAGAAATTCCTCCTCGTGTTTAGACGGAACTTCTTATGTACAAGTTTGTGTCTGTTACCTCTTGTTCTGTCCCTGGGCACCACTGAAAAAAAACTGGTCTCATCCTCCTGACATTCACCCTTTAAGTATTTATAGGTGTTGATCACATCCACCCCCTCAGTCTTCTCCAGACTAGAAAGACCCAAGTCCCTCGACCTTTCCTTGTAAGAGATGCTCCAGGCCCCTTATCACCTTTGTAGTCCTCTGCTATACTCTCTCCAGCAGTTCCTTGGCCTTCTTGAACTGGGGAGCCCAGAACTAGGTACAGTACTCCAGATGGGGCCTCTCCAGTGCAGAGTAGAGGGGAGGATGACCTCCCTCTACTTGCTGGCCACACTCTTCTTGATGCACCCCAGAATGCCATTGGCCTTCTTGGCCACAAGGGCACATGGCTGGCTCATGGTCATCCTGTTGTCCACCAGGACTCCCAGGTCCTTCTCCTCAGAGCTGCTCTCCAGCAGGTCAGCCCCCAACCTGTACTGGTGCAGGGGGTTATTCCTCCCCAGGTGCAGCACCCTACACTTGTCCTTGTGTACTTTTAATACACTTAGAAAAAAATAAAAAGGCTACATAAACACCACATTTTCAATCATTTTCTAATAATGCAGTTACCTTGTGGGAAGTTGGGGGAGACAGCCTGGGTTGCTGTGAATGCGTTGCTGGATCGAGGAGGAGTCCGTAGCGGTTGTACAGCTGGAGCTTGGGCAGCAAGCGGCATAGAACTGCCAGGCAATACAACTACATTTGAGGGTGTTCCAGCTGTGCCCAGAGCAGCTGGATCAGCCACACAAGTGGCTATATAAAGGTTGTTTGAATTCCCAAAAGCTGTGCTTGTTGCTGGCATCAACTGTATAAATCCCGCTTCCTTGGAAAGGTTAGTCGTGCCTGCCACTGGAAAACCACTGCAGTCTTCGTTCTGGGTGTTAACTGAGGTGACCACGGGATCCTTAGGTCTCAGCATAAGGAGATTCTGCTCTGCTAAAGCTGAATCCACATTTTTTTCTGTGTCTTCTGAAGCCAGACATTTGGACAGGCCTGCAGTTTTGGTTGGGGATTTGGCTGGAGAAGACAATATTATAGTTGGCAAATTTTCTCCTGTGATACTGGAAACAGCGTTATTTAACTCTGTGTCTGATGAAATAAACGGATCATCACTGATGATGATCTTGAGGGACATTATATTAGAAGGATCAACATCCATGGGTTGACTACTAGAAGATACACCACTTATACTTTTTACCTCGGTACCCGACTCATCTGTTGAGGATGCAGTTTCTGGGAGAGGAGAGTGGCATATTTCAGATGTAGTAAGATTTTCAGTGGATACAACAGAAATCTCAGTACACGCGTCATCACCAGAAGGGAAATACATATTATCAGCATCTACTTTTGTAGAAGATGAAGGTTCCTGCATTTCCCCTTGTGCTCCCTCTGACAGTCCTGTAGGGAGGCTGAAATCCTTCTTACAAGTCTTATCAAGTGTACGCTGATCACTTGAATAAGGTTTGTTTGAAGTATCAACAACTTCAAGCTGCAACTCTGTTTTGTGAAGATCCGAAATCCTCACTGCAGAGCCTGCAGCACACTCTGACTGGGCGTTCTGTCCCTGGCGGTGGTGGCTTGAGTTCTCCTGTAGAATACCAGGTAAGGCAGCTGTATCGTTTGTTACAGCCTGTTCTTTTCCTGCATCTGCTGAGGGGCTAGAAATTGATGGGTTGTTTTTTCCCAGCAGTACACTGTGGCCAGGGCTCCTATCAGGACTTTTACTGAGTGTTTTTTCAGAGAGTGATGTATCTGGTGATAAGTGACATTTACTTCCAGAACATGTTTTGTTTTCACTGGCTGTAGTACATTCTGCCAGTGAAACCAAAGAAATCTGTGGACTACCAGAATGAACGTATTCTAAACTAGGACTACTTTGAGCACCGTGAGTTAGTGGGCCTTTTTCAATTTCCAGAGCTTGCTCACTTTCAGATACTAATACAGACGACCCTTTTTTATCGTAAGCATCTCCACAGTGTTCGTTACATTCAGGATCAGAACTCTGTCTCTTGTTAGGCTCAGTCATACAAGGCACGGAGTCAAAAGCGATTTCAAGCTCTCCAATATGCTCCGGGGCAACAGTTTTCAGGACCTCAGGCTGCTTGCTCGGTCTACAATTTCCATGCAACTGTTCATTGGTTGCATTTTTCTTAGCCACGTCATCATCATTAATGCTGGTCTTCAAGGCACATGTTTCTCCTAATTGAAAACCTTTACAGGATAGTGGCTCTCTAGGATTATCACCTGTAAACAGACAATAAATTAGATCCTCAATTATTAGAGCATGAGAGCATTTTACAGCATTTTAGAAGCAACTTGTAAGTTCAAGGGAAAATTGTTTCACATGAAACTGTGTGGGAATAATGCTACTCATCTTTACTTTCAAAAAGAGTGGAAAGTATATGAAACATATGGTTATAGACATGAGGCGATCAGCTGAAGTCACTAAATC
Source organism: Pedionomus torquatus (assembly GCA_013398155.1). NCBI lineage: Eukaryota > Metazoa > Chordata > Aves > Charadriiformes > Pedionomidae > Pedionomus > Pedionomus torquatus. The sequence goes on along the minus strand of VZRU01009860.1, from coordinate 15,525 downwards.
ACGGTTCCAAGAAGTACAAAAACCATCTCACGATAAATGAGAAACAGAATCACCTCTTGGCTCTATTTCTCATATACTTTCACTAAAAACCTGCTACTGATGGACTGTTGTTAAGAATGAGGCAGACAGACAAAACATATCTTCTGTCCAGAGTAAGACTCTTTTTGTGTAATAATTAATGAATATGTTACACAATAGAGATCAAAGATCAATACGCTTCCATGATGAATGAAGATGTTGAGGTGCTGCAGCATGTCCAGAGAAGGGCAATGAAGCTGGTGAGGGGTCTGGAACACAGGTCTTATGAGGAGTGGCAGAGGGAGCTGAGGTTGTTCAGCCTACAGAAAAGGAGGCTGAGGGGAGACCTTATCGCTCTCTACAGCTACCTGGAAGGAGGTTGTAGAAAGGCAGGGATCGGTCTCTTCTCCCAAGTCACAGGCAATAGGACAAGAGAAAATGCCCTCAAGCTGCACCAGGGGAGGTTCAGATTTGATATCAGGAAAATTTTTTACGCTGAAAGGGTTATTAAGCATTGGAATAGGTTGCCCAGGGAAGCAGTTGAGGCACCATCCCTGGAGGTATTTAAAAGACTGGTTGACATAGTGCTTGGTGAAAAGGTTTAGTGATGGTTTTTTATCAGTAAGGTTGATGGTTGGACTAGGTAATCTTAAAGATCCCTTCCAAACTAGACAATTCTATGATTCTAAGTATCTGTTTCAAATGAGAAAACAGATTTGCAGATACTGTGGTTTCATTTAGGAATTTACCCAACCCAGTACAACTTGTAAGAACAGGAATAGACTATTAAATTTAATAGAATGAAACTTTCTAACATATGAGTGTATTCCTATGTTCATGCAATGTAAACATCAGACTGCATATTACCATTGCAAACACAAATATTTTGAAATGTACAATTCATCTGAAAATATTTTCATAACGAAAAGTGAACAGACTAGAAAAGGTCTTAAAGGAAAACAAAACAACCTACATCTACTGGTTTCTTCTGTTCCTAAAGCACTTTCAAGTGTTTCCAGGTTATCCTCATCCACTAGGATTGCATTTTCTACTCCACTCTGACCAGAAATACCAGCAGGTAAGTTCTTGTTTACCTTGCTCTTTCCTGTTTTCACAATAAAACATGAAGAATTATTAAATATGTCATTTTACACACAAATGTGATTATTACACTATAAATGAAGCACAGAGATTTCAAATTCAAGACATGTCATCAAAACACAAAAGAACTATTTGTTTATACTTGCTACAAATCCAGAAATACCAGAAAAACATCCTTATGTTTTATGTAAGGATATCCTTGATCAGACAAATAGAACTATTTTATAGCAGCACAGAAAAACAAGTATGGACTACAATCCTCTAGACCAGAAGAGTCTAAAATAACAGCAATAAAACAATCACTGAGCCAGCACAAAACCAGAATTTCAGCCACAAGAAAACACTGGACTTTATAGTCACATACAAACGTGTGTAAAAACCTAATTCTGAATTGAGAGACACAGAAGCCATACAGTCCATTTCTCTTGCAGAAGAGGCTTGCTGAATTACTTTACTGAATACTTAGAAAAACCCATCATTCACAACACTTTACAGTAATGGTACAATTGAGTCTAATATACCCTACCATAATCAAACAAGTCAAAGAGTGCCTGAAAAGCTGGATCGGATTCTGTCTGTTCTAGGATGTCCTGTATGGCCTCTTCTGACATATGAATTTCACCCTGAGAGAAGATAAGATATATAGAACTGTTAGACAATTACTTTCACAACTTCAGGAAAAACAGACAAGAATTATTTTCTTTTCAGATTCTTTTTTGTTCCATTACTTCTGCTCAGCACGGAAACATAAAGACTAATGGTTGAATTTAAAGAATGGATTGATGAGCCAAGGCTAATGGGATGAGGTTCAATAAGGCCAAGTGCTGGGTCCTGCACTTGGGTCACACGACCCCATGCAGTGCTACAGGCTTGAGGAAGAGTGGCTGGAGAGCTGCGCAGCAGAAAAGGACCTGGGGGTGTCGGTGGACAGTCAGCTTAACATGAGCCAGCAGTGTGCCCACGTGGCCAACAGCATCCTAGCCTGTATCAGGAACAGCATTATGGAAGTGATGGTGTTACTGTACTTGGCACTGGTGAGGCCTCACCTCAAGTACTTTGCTCAGTTCTGGGCCCCTCACTACAAGAAGGACACTGAAGTGCTGGAGCGTGTCCAGAGGTCACCAAGATCATGACAGGTTTGGAAAACAAGTCGTATGAGGAGAGGCTGAGGGAACTGGGCATGTTTAGTTTGGAGAAGAGGAAGCTGAAGGGAGATGTCAATGCCCTCTACAGCTGCCTGAAAGGAGGTTGTAGAGAGGTGGGTGCTGGCCTCTTCTCCCTAGTGAATAATTACAGGATCAGAGGCAATGGTCTAAAGTTGCAGCAGGGAAGTTTAGACTGGACATTAGAAAGAATTACTTTACTGAAAGAGTGGTCAGGTGCTGGAATGGCCTGCCCAGGGAGGTGGCTCAGTCACCATCCCTGGAGGTATTTAGGAAACAAGTAGATGTGACACTTCAGGGTATGCTCTAGTGGCCAAGACTGTAGGGAGCGGGTTGCATTTTTGTGTATGGTTGGACTTGGTGATCTCAGAGGTCCTTTCCAACCATAACAATTCTGTGAAATAAAGTCCCCCAAAACCCAAACATCTTTGTCAGACAGTACACCCTGCACATGCACATTGAAGTATTCTGCATATAATGACCATCATCGCGTAAGAAGGACTAAATCTCAGAATACACTGGAAACTTATGCAAATGGTATGAATGTCATGAGCTTGCACTAACCAACCACTAGTAAAAAAATCCCCTAATTAATCCTAATTTCTTGGCTTTGCACATATCTAGAAGACAAAGCTAAGCAAAGAGAAATTTTAATGTCATTTACCCATTGCATGGTCTATAATAGAACTTCCAACTACTTTTCTGTTGGAAGGCAGTTGGAAGGCACAGCTACACAGGACACTGCTTTAAGGTTCTTGACTTGTTTGGTAGTAGCCAGGGACAAAAATGAGTGGGGACCTTACTACATATTCAAGTGCTCAAAGACAGAGTTTCTCTCAGCACTCTACAACTTTTGATTACGGTGGTTGTTAAGGGTGGATATCCCATTTGATATACTTGATTATTTTGTTCCAGCAAATGTAACTAAACCAAGGAAGTGCTCACAAAAATGGAATACAGCTTTTCAGTTCCACATTTTGACAAAAATTGACGTAAAAAAAATACATCACCAAATGACAGAAGAATAGCTTATAATAAACAGACACCTCTACTTTATAAGCAGGCAACTGCCTCCACTCTCCTGCTCTTTTCATGAGGGCCATGAGGATTATAATTACCTCTTTAAAGAGTCCTTTATAACTCTGATTGCCAGCTCAAGGGTTGTAGAAGTATGAAGGGAGAACACCAGGAGTTTAGTTTGTGGAAGGATCACACAATGATGTGGGGTTGGAAGGGACCTCTGGAAACCACCTAGTCCAACCCCCCTGCCAAAGCAGGCCCACCTAAAGCAGGTTGCACAAGAACTTGTCCAGGCAAGTTTTAAATATTACATTTCAAGAAAAAAACATGCATATATAGGCTCCAAAGACAACTTCTCTTGCTATACTAGACAAGCCATGTTTGGTCTCATCTGATTTTCTGTGAGATAAACATGTCTGGAGATCACACGATATTTTAAATCCCTTTTTCTTTTACAAGGCTATCGATCAGATCCCCAGTCAGAACCTGGTACCCGATTACTGATACCAAAACCCCAGTGACAACCAGGCAGCTGGTGTCTGTTGGACAACGTACTTACATCTTCAGTCTGAGGGTAACATTAACAGCTAATCTCTGTCAGAAACAGTCCTACTTCCTTGGCTTTTGACTCTGCTGCATGATTCTGCTACCTTGAACAGGCACTGTGAATGAATTCAGAGTGCTGAACTGGCTCAAAATGAACCCCAGCAGAATACTAGTATCCTGGCAGTTCAGTTCCTGTAACCCACCCACCACCACACAACAAGATAAGAGTTAATGCCTATTGCAAGGGAAGTTGTGGACCTGCCCCTGGGCAGAACCTAGCTCTCAGACTCAGCTGTACTGTAATACAAACAAATGGAAAAAAAAAAAAATAGAGAAAGAGGAGAGCAACCTCAGACAGGAGACAAGGAGACAGAGATTGATCAGTTATGGGAACTATGCTGATTCTCATGTGGATGGTCTTCAAAACACATAAGCAGGGCAATCCACACCTACCTGAAGTCCAAGGATTTCATCAATTGAAGTCTCCTGTTCCGTGGGACCACTATCTGTCTGTTTAGGGGCCTGAGCGACATTGCCATCACTGGGAACACATTAGTCGTTAGTTCAGAAACCAAAACCAAATCAAATAAGAATACGTGTGAATTTAGAGGTTCTTCTTATTACCTGCTCAAGATTTTGTTGATGTTCTCAGCAAGCTTCTCCTGAAGAGATTTATTGCTTAAGATTTTTTCTCTGGCATTTTCAATAACTAGTTGCTGGAAAACAAAGTTTTAAAGTGGTCAGGTTTCTGTTTTTAATCATCATTAAAAAAGAAGCATGAATTTCCAACTTCATGTTAAAAAAAAAAAATTCAACACAGAGAACACTCTTTATAACAGAGAGACAGCCAACCCCTGGCATGATACACTTATGAAAATCATCCCAAAACATTTCTGTACCTCTATTCTCCTGAAGTACAGCAAAGTTTGTTGCACCTTCTGGTTTCCATTCTCTGAAAAATTACTGCATTCTTACAGTTTACAGGTATCTTATCAAAGCCAATAAACCAAGGGGAAAACCCCGCTCTACACAGCAATGCCATCCTCTCTAGTTTGGTACAGAGAAGAGCTAGTTCAAATACCAGACTAAATTTATCTCCTAAAGTTAATTTCTAGAATACCCAAGACAAAGAACATGTAAAAAATAGTTCTCCTTAGTCTGAAATTGTTTCTTAAATGTAAATACCTTTCATAAGTATATACTCACTGGGAAGTTACCATCTATGAATTCTTCAAGTGGCTCACTTTCTTTCTCTATTGTTACTTCATCAAGGTCTTGAGAACTTTTAGCTGCTGAAAGAGGTCCAGATGTTGCAACACTTTTCCTCTTCTGAGATTCACTGAAACATTCCAGGACATTCCATTTTGTGACAACATAGTAAACAATAGACCTAATGATCAGTAAATCAAGTGTTTCTCTTCCTTCTTAGTAAACAAAATATTTTAATCAACACAAAATTAACTACATTCTGGAAATACAGTAAAAGCCGGTATCTGTTTCATTATGTCATATGCATATACGGCGTTTGAATTCAAGTTACATACAGACTGTGGGTAAACAGGATAATGGCAAGTTGAATTCCATGCCCACTATTGAGTATTTTTCCCCCCTACAGCACACGTTATTTTTACTGGTGGAACAGGTTCTAATTAATGGCCACTCAAAAAAAAGATTTCAGCATCACCACTGAAGATAAAGCTCTCAAAAAAATGAGAGCAGCTGTTGTCAAATCAGCAAACTAGTGTGAAGTTGCATAAGAATTTAGACGAAGAATAGGAAATGTAAAGCTTTTATGTGAAATCACAGTATAGGCTTTCCTGAAACCATCGATCAGCAGTAGCACTAAAATCACTTCTACACCAACAAATCATGTAGGAATACAGAGAGCTTGGAAAAGGTATACTTGACTAAGGTTCTGGAAAAACAATAAGCAAAAACACCCATTGGGATTTAATCAGGCGTAAAGACAACAAATGTAACACAAATAGACCACTGAACTCATTAAAAACAAAAGGACATTGGAATCAAAGAATGAAAAATGCAAAGTGAATGTAAAAACAAAAAATAACCAAAAAAAAAAAGACAAAAAAACTACTGGGTTCAGTAAACTTTAAGTTAAACCTAGATAAAATGTGCATTTATATCAATATTGAGAATTTTCATAATTAGTAAGGATATTTTTTTGAGAAATACCAAATCTCAGGCTCCAAGATTATTTGCCTACGTCTAATACTGCAGTAACGTAAAGACCAGCTATATAGAATCATAGTATGGTTAAAGTTGGAAGGGACCTTTAAGATTATCAAGTTCCAGCCCCCCTGCCATGGGCAGGGACACCTACCACTAGATGAAGTTACTCAAAGCCCCATCCAGCCTGGCCTTGAACACTCCCAGAGATGGGGCATCCACAATTTCTCTGGGCAACCTGTTCCAGTGCCTCACCACTCTAATATGTAATAAAGAAGCACAAGGAGCCTCCTGTCAGTCCAATGTTAAGTTCTTTGACTTTGCATTCCTTTGTGAAACATTCCACAGTGGCCACTCTCTGTCGATCTTAAAATGTAAACCACTCCATCTAAGAACATTTAGACTAGAGGTTAGAAGGCCACATCATCTCTAAACACTCTGAAAAAAACAAACAAACCACCCTTATGTCTACCTTTTTCTTCTTCCTGGAGAAAGCATGTTTGAATGAAGCTTTCGTTCTTGTGATGCCGGAACTTGAATATGTATGAAATCTCCTGCTTTATAAAGAAAAAAGGAAGATCATGATGACAGGGCCTTCTCCAATTACACTGTTAAAGCACCACAGAAATCTACACATTACTTATTATGTTTCAATCAACTCCTGGAAATTCATACAAAATAATTTGGTATTATCATGAAAATGAGAACCACTCCTTTTAAATATTACCTGAGAACACCATCCACTTGATGTAGATCATCCTTATTTGCCAAAAATAAGTGTTTTGGGTGAGGGTGAGAACACAGCATAGAATAATGACAAATTAACATACTTCTGATCTCTGAATCCACCTTAGCAACTGAGAATGTAAGAGCTACTTCTCTTTGGGCACTCTTTATTTTAATCACCTGAACTAGTTTGGAGAGCTAGACGAACCAATTATTAATTTTCTGAAGTTTTTTTGGTGGAAGATGATTAGTCCTGGTTTTAGAAAATTTCCATCTATATCCACAGATTTTTCACAGAAAAAAAAAGGTTTTACAAAAGTAAGCAACTTACTGCTGTTCTTGTTTTCTTGGGTTTGTGACTGGTGAACAAAGAACGTATTCAGTCTTGTCTGTGACATGCTTTGATTTACTGTTGGTCTGTGAATAACTTGAGGAGCTACAATAGAAGAGGAATTCTGTGGCACTGACGGATGGGCTACTGACAACAATCCTGAGTTTGCAGGAGCTGATTGCTGAAGCATTCTCTGTCTTTTCATTTCTACAATTCCACTTCTTGTACGTGCTGGAGATAAAGGTAAGATGAAAATACATGGTAAAGGAATTTAAAAAGGTTGCTGATTTTCCAAGACCTAAATAAGGATGCTCCATTGAAACTTTTTTGTGCTTCAACAACAACTAATCAAAACTCAAAAATCAAGGAACACCCATTTATGTTTCCAGTGTTATAGATTTGAGCCAGAACAATTCAAGAAGTACAGCCAACTTACAGAGATAGTGTAACCATGCTTGTTTCACTGCTTAAATTAGGAATAACTCATCCCAAAAAGATGCTTCATTACATAATAAACTACTCATATAATTGGCCTTAACTGAACTAGATAAACCCATGTAAATTTGCTTTTGTTTATCAGACTAAATCTGAAAACTTTAAACAGCAGAGCATCACAGTGAATCTCAGATCCAAGAACAGTCACTATGTATATTTCACATCCCCTATTCTCACACAGGGTACTCAGTAGAAGGACTACAGAGAGAAAAAAATTGCTTTTAAGTAAAATAACTTCTTTTTTGAGAGTTCATTTGGCAATTATTGTAATAAAAGAAACAATTCCAGATATAACAAGTATCTTTTCATATTTTGCTCAGTCTCAAGATTGGAATACATTGTTATATTGCCCTTCTACAGAAATGAAACCGCATTGTAATTAGACTGGTTGTGTTTTCAGCTCCTCTATGAACCACAAATTAAGTCAACAGCTTCAGACTGAAGCAGAAGCTTTTAAACCTTTTAACTTTGTAAACTCCTAAAAAGTTTTCAGCAGAGAAGAAAACACTATAAAGAGAATTTAAGCCCCTTGCAAATAGCTCAGCTTTTCTTATTTTCCTTTGTTAATCATCACAGTAATCCAGACTGCACTAAAGACAAGAGACACCGAAAAGAACACTGCAGAAGAGATACGTCAACATTTTAAGAGTAAGGACAAGTTGCTGATAGCTGCAGCATTCCCCCTTTTTTGCCAGAACAGATGATTTGGACATAAAGCCTATTGATCCCATGGAATTGGCCCAGTTACTTACTCCTCTGATTAGCAGAAAATCCTGTGGAATTCTGCATGCTCCTAAAAAATAAAGCAGGTCACGTAAGCACAAGGAGCACAATGGAAACGCGCAGCTAAACAGCACAACAGTATCTATGCTATGGTTAATGTCAGTCTGGTCCAAACTACACATTACTTCAGAAAGCTTCAATCTACTGGGTGGTATTTTTATTCATTCACACTACGGTCACAGATCTTTCAAATGAAGTTTACTGTTATATTTTTTATCAAGTAACCACAATGGTATCGAGTTATAAATGAGTCATAGCATGTTCTTTTATTAAAGTAAGGCCACATACTCACACTAATGCCCACCTTATCTGCTAGTTCTGCCTTAAAATCCGGAAGTGTCTACTCAACTCTCACATACTTTCTTTTTCACCATCTCTGGTTTTGCTCTCTGTTGCCTCTCATTCTCACATAATGATAAGGAGAGTTGATCAAGATAGGGACTCACACTTAAGACAGTGAAATTTTACTTAGATTTCAAAACTAAATTACCTGATCTGAGAAAGCGTATAGTCTAATTTTTTCCACAGAGATGACATCATTGCTGGAACTTCATTTGTTGTTTCTAAAATAAGCCAAAAAAAAAAATAATTAGATGCCTAAAACAGATACATGCTGAGAAAAAGTAAAATCAGAAACAAAATAGTAACTATTAAATATTATATGTGTTTCAGACATCATCTAACTTTAGGTGTTAGCCACCTTCTTCATATTCTGCTAATTAGACAACCCAAACTCCTAATTAAATAAATTTGATTGATACAAACTCATGTCTGGAAACAGTACTCAGATACCCAAGTCACTTGTGTGCTTCTGAAAATTGTAACCTAGCAGACACACCTTTAAAAGCAATGGCTTGTTTTAAGATGTCACCCAAACAAGTAAAAACACTTGGTAGTTTTGAAGCACAGAACATTAAAGTATAATGAAGGGAATGTAGCGATAGGACGAGAGGTAATGGTTTTAAAGTGGAAGAGAGGAGATTTAGATTATGTATCAGGAAAAAATTCTTTCCTGTGAGGGTGGTGAGGCACTGGAACAAGTTGCCCAGAGAAACCGTGGATGCCCCATCCCTGGAAGTGTTCAAAGCCAGGCTGGATGGGGCTTTGAGCAACCTGCTCTAGTGGCAAGCGTCCCACTACGGGTTGGAACTTGATGATCTTTAAGGTCCCTTCCAACTCCAACCATTCTATGGTAAACAGAAAGATGTCAGGACATCAATTAATAAAGTTTTTCAAGGTGCCAAGTACAAAGTATTTTGAAGAAAGTCAAAATACTTTGGTCTTAGCTACCACTTCTATTAAATCCAGTGTAAAAGGAAAAAAAAATGTTCCAACCTGATGTGTAAATTGCAAGTCTTAGAATCTAGCACAACTAAAATCTGATCAGAGAACACATATCAAAAAGTTGTAAGACTTGTCAACATTCAGAAACTCAATTACTGCTCTTAAAAATAGGAAACACTCTGTCTCTATTATTCACACAAAATACTAAGTTATTCTGAAAATATTTTCATTCATTTTAAAACCAAGATGGGAATCATTTCACACCACAGGACTCTTCCTGGTTATTTCATAGAATACTTTAATTTAGAATCCATCAGGGTGACTGATTCCAACTCCCCACTCCTCACAGGACTAGCTAAAACTAAACCATATGACTAGAAGTGTCACCCAGATGCTCCTTAAACAGAACAGCACAGGCTTGGTGCTGTGACCACTTCTCTGGGGAGCCTGTTTCAGTGACTGACACCCTCTCAGTGAAGGACCTTTTCATAATATCCAATCCAAACTCCCCCTGATACAGCCTCATTCCATTTCCATTGCTGGACACCAGAGAGAGGAGATCAGCACCTCCCCCTCCTATTTATATTATAAACAATAAACAGTATAACTTTACGGGAGTAAATTCATACATTTCACACACCTTACGATATCTTTATGCTTTATTACATCAGAAGTTCTGTGCAAATTTGAAGTGAAAAATATATGCTGGCAAATCCAAACTAAGATATTGAAATAATTTTGCTCACAAAAATGCTGATCTAATTGGCTGTTGTCATACAGAAACCTTCAACTTCTAGTGTAGTTGAATGATTGCTCTACATCCAAACATAGGAGGAGATACTACCTCTTCCTCAAGGAGTTCACACCAGATAAGAAAAATAAAATAAAATAAAATCTCATTCTAAAGGCTTACCTTTTGTTTTCATGGCTACATATTCATTAAGAATAGTTGTCAAGTTTTTTCCACACAGGGACTGGAAAAAAAAGGTATCTATCTTAGAATAAGATCACTAATAACTTACACTTCATCTGCTGTATCACATTATACTTAAGTAGTTCTTTAGAAGAGTACACCACACCGATCCCTCAGCATAAGGAAGCGTACTTTATGCTGCTGGTGCTGAGTTGTCTCAGACTAGGTAGGAGAGTAAAACAAATGCCACAACAAACACAAAATCTGAAGTCCTTGATCTCATTGCACAGCACTGGTATAGCAGTTACAGGTGCAGGACCCTCACTCACCTTTGTTACTATGGAATAAAAAAAAACAAAAATAAGACGATGAACAGCTGTAACAGAGTAGTAAGTAGGTATCATTGTGGAACACAACATGCTTTAAGATGCAAACATGAAGAGAACTTCTGTCTAAAGTAAAATTCTTAACAGTCACACAAAATTAATTTGCATTTCTTACTTATTCTGTTATTTTAGGTGAACCAATTAAGATTTCAAGACTTTCATTATCACTTTGTACCTTCTTATCTTGTTTGTTAGTGTGAACTTTACAGGGTATGACGAATACAGCCTTTTATTGCAAGTATTTCAGGCTGCAGTGAGAATTTTTTCTTAGACTATCACTTTTCTATGAAGAACAGCATTCTCTTCTACTGAGAAAAGGAAGATAATTCGAAGCTTTCAGAATCTGGATAAGCTATTTACATTTGGTTTTTCTAATTTTTGCCGGCTATAGCTTAGTTCTCAATTCCCTACCCTCAAAGAACAGATGACTAAACACTTGTAAACGAAATCAGTCCAATGGTCTGCTTTGAATAGGTGCATCAGGACCTCAGAAAAGATTGCCATTAATTTTGGATAGTGTGGACAAAATCCCAGATGACATCATTAACTGATATATTAGAAGAATGAAAGGGAAAACAGGAAGAAGAGGCACATATAAACATTAAAAGGTTGATACACAACAATATCTAAACTAGGCAATTTGCATACTAGATGAAAATATATTTGATATATATTAAAAATGGAAAGTATCTAATGACCCTGTAGCCATGTATACAAATCTACATATGTAGCTACACACTATTTATGCATGCCCAAAGTCACACATTTCACCATAGACAAAGCTGCTGATACTTACTGATTAAAGAGGAAGCTAAACTGAAACATAGTTTTTGGCAACAAAATTTGGTAGCCATAGATAAAGCGGAGGTACCTTACCTAAGTATTTAATAGGTACTTGAAATGGAACATTACTGGATGACTTGTCTAGGATAGGAAAGCTATCTCCAATAAATTACACAAGCAGTCCCAAAATCAAAAAAAGCCTTACAACATCCTTCCATAAATCACCCTCAAAGCTATAAAACAAACTAAACGTAACATGCTGAAACAAATTCACATATTTTACGCTTAAATGTTTTTCAGTAAGATAAAATACTAGAAACCACATAACTGCCAATACCACAGGACAATAAACAAAAAAACCCAAACGTCAAAAACAGACGAATGAAAATACCCAAACCAAAGCAAAAAAACAAGGGGGACAATCTACCTAACTATTTTAAGCTGCATTTGAGAAATAACTGTTATACAGAGAAATTTCACTGTTGTTTTTCATGGCTGTAAGACCATTTAACTTCCTACTTTGCAAATCGAAACTCACCAGCAAGCAGGCTGGAATAATCCCATCCTCTGTACAGTGCTCTGCATATTCTTTCAAATCTGAGCTTTCCAAAATAAATTCACGGCAGGTAGCTAGAAGCTTTTCCTGTTGTAAGTATCCTGCAACAAATCGGACAGAAAATTTTGATATTTGATTCATTCATAACTTCCGCTCAATAGGTATTAAAGCATTAACTGAGCCAGCTGCATACAGTGCTGAAATAACCAGGTAAAGGTTTGTATATTAGATGAGGAAAGTGAAGTTATTTTGAAAGAGCATATATCTTGTAGAATATTTCTTTAATAGTTAAAACCAGAAATACCACAAAATATTATTGATAATATACTGCATTTATAAACTATTCAGGACGAGAAGTAAGGCAATATAAACAATTTGTGATTGATCTTTAGTACAGGCAGTACTGTACAGACAAGAAAATAAATGTTCAAACAACCCAGCTTGATCATTAAATGGAGTTTTACACTTTGTTAATAAAATGCATTGCTATGTTAAAATAACTCCCCATTCATTCACCTGTTTCAAAACAGGTAAAACCTGTGCAGTTGTTAAAACAGTGTGTAAGATTTATTTTTTAAAAACTGGCACTGTACAAAAATTAGTAAGAGAAAAAAGTCTGCCCCTCCTCCGCCTACTGTAACTTTCACTTTGAACAGATGTACTAGCTGCAACTTGTGCACAGCACACAGCTGAGACATCAGTTACCTTAATAGGAGGCATACTGAAAAAGTTTGCTTTTCCAAATTTCCATTCCTCAGCAAATATGTTCTGCTTTAATCAAACTTTTTAAGCCCTACTTTCATCTTCAAATACTCTAAGCATTAAAAGATAGAAACAGACCAATCTGAATGAAGGATTCTAGAACAAAAGAAAGACTCACAAAAGAAAATGTCTGGTCTTTCTTGCTTTTAACTGAACTGAACATGCAATGTTTTTAAAAAAGGATAAAATATGTGCCTAATTATAAAACACAGGATATAACATATTAGCTTATCTATCTCAATGGACCCCCAAAACCACCCACCTCGGCTCAGGAATCCCTACAGAAAAATGTGGCCTTTAAGTTCACAAGGCAACAGATATCTTTCAGCAGATCCATGTATAGCTAGAAAAATCATTGTATTTCAGACACGGAAACCCTTATTAAGGTCTTCAACAAATAAGCAAACTTTAAAGGTAAACACAGTTTGGGAATAACCACTGTAAATTTAATCATGATGCATGAGCTGGCCTACCCACGGAAAACATTAGTGGTACCCATGGAAATGGCCATACTATTTCATTTTTTTAATGCATTTTGCTAGAAAACTCTCAAGCCACAGATTGCTGGAAGGTGAAATTGTAATTTGGGAAACACAATTATATGTCAGTCTTATTCCTATTCACTGCATCATCCACTGCTGGCCAGGATGGAAAATGACTGGGTATTGGGTTAGGTGGAGCTTTGATCTGCACTGGTGTGGCTGTTCTTGCCAAACTCATCTGGACCTTTACGTAAAAAGTTGCAATTTTTCTCTCTTGAACCTAATACTATAGTATTGTAAGGGATTCCTGAAAGCTTGCATGCAGGTACACACACCAACATCCTGCAAAATACAGGATTCCAAAATAAGATCTTTTGTGGAACTCAACTGCTTGTGCACACGTTGCACAATGACATGTCAGTACACAATATTTAATGTTGCCAAAACCAAATTAAAAGCACAAAATGTGGAGTACCTTCTAAACTGGGATTGATCCTATATTTTGTTGTACCTGTATTTCGTTCTGTCTGCAAATACACACATAACTTGTAATACACAATCACTCTTACATTAATTAAAAAAATATAAATTTTCTTATGTATTTCTCTATGTGTGAGTTCATCTTATCATTTTAGTTTTGTTTCTTAAACCAATATTCATCAGCCTCCATAGCACCAGAAAGACTTAGCTTAAGGGGGAGTTNGGGGGGGGGGAAGAAAGATGGAAAAACAGCTGCACCAGGAAGCCCAAATTCTCAGATGCCTCATGGAAGAGGAATCCCTATTAGAAGACAGAAATAGCTACAAGGACTGTCCTGTTCTACAACCTTAAGTTGCTTGGAAGTTTTCAGGCACACGCCATGCTACAACAGACACCAGAGAGGATGGAACATCCACAGTACGCATGAAGTTGCCAAGATTGTTTGCAAGTCTCTGGTAGGCACGCAAGATAAACTTGTAACTGAACTGATTTTTTTTTTTTAAACAGAAAAGTGCAGTAAGAGATCTCCCTTGCATGGTTTTATGTCTTGTGCAAGTTTTTAAAAACCCTCTATTACTTCACAATAACAAAAACGTTTCATCTCTTACTAGCCTCATTTCTCAAGATGGCACCAAGAACCATTTCAGGCAGTATTTAAAAATAAATCATGCTGGAGGAACACTGAAGAAAAGATTCGGCCTTAATAGCTCTGGGTTCAAAAAAAACCCCTGAGTTTGCCAATGCAAGGGGCCAGGAAACCCCGACAACCTGCGCCAACAGGTGCTTACGTGTTTGCCTTCAATACGCAGGTCATATTTTTGATTACCATCCGTTTGTTCTCATTTCAGGCAGTATCTAAATAAACCAAAGCATAAAGCCATTTTAAAAATCTCACTGCCTGTTGCTGACGACCTGAAACCACCGACTCTGCACTTTCCCCAGTTCTCCATCCAGCCTCACTGGTGACAGACCCGGGGAGGGAATGGAAGCCTGGCTGACCCTGAACCCGGCCTCCTCTCGACTTCGGATCACTCCTGTATTCCTCCTCCTCTCATGGGATACTTCATCACACCCCGTTCACCAGACACCTCTGCAGCCGGACACCCCAGACAACCACCGTCTCCTCAACTCGCCGAGAACCCGCCCCGGGCCCNGCCGAGACCCCGCCCCGGCCCCGGTCGCCCCCCCAAGGCGGCCAGGGAGCGGCCCAACCGGGCGGGCCCCCCTGAGCCCGCCGCGGCTCTGGAGGCCCCAAAGTTCCTCCAGACCGAGATGCGGTCGTTTCCCGTTAGAGAGCGGGCCGGGGCCGGGGCAAACAGCCCGGAGACCGCCGGCGGCCTCGGCGGTGACAACCCCAGCCCGGGGGGAGGACGAGAGCGACGCGGTCGAGGGTCAAGGGCGCAGACCGTTTGGTCCTCCCGCTGCGCCCAGGGCGCTGCCGGCGACTGACAATCCCCGGCGGAGCCCCCCTGGCGCGGCCGCCAGCACCGCCCCCGACCCGGGAGTTCT